>CAUYON010009884.1:0-17012 GCA_963573935.1 Arctocebus calabarensis | reverse complement strand
CCCTAGTTCTCTCAAGGCAGTTCAACCGAGTGCCAGGTCCAAAAGAAACCCAAACAGCTCACAGGTAAGGCCTTTCCAGTTTGCAATCTCACTGGTGCTGTAGTCACAGCTGCCAGCAGGATTAGACCGAATGAACACACGCAACCACTTGCCAGATCTCCACTGCTTTTGCCTTCCTCAGGGGGTCCAGAAGTCTCATGCTGTCTCCCTGTGTCCCCAAAGGGATGTTTCTGGGCAGATCTCGTCAGCCATAGATGCCTGAAGTCTTCTCTCCCCAGTCTCACCGAGTCCAGTTGCAAGGACGCTGTTACTCGGCCACCATCTTGGCTCCTCCCCCTTTTTGTTGAAGTTTGATGTGCATATTAAGATATGATGTATTTTGGAGTATGTTCCATGGGATAATGAGAAGAACATATATTCCTTAGCTTTGGGATTGTGTGCTCTGCAAATATCTATTAAGCCCATTTGTTCCTGGTTCATCTTTAAGTCTCTTGTATCTTTGTTTAGTTTCTGTTTAGAGGATCTATCCAGTTCTATCAGAGAGGTGTTAAAGTCAATGGCTATTATGGTTTTATAAAACATTAAATTGCTCAGACCAATCAAGGTCTGTTTCATAAATCTGGGAGCATTCAAGTTGGATTCATCGATATTTAGAAGTGCCCTCTTGTTTTATTGACCCCTTGACCAGTGTGAAGTGATCATCTTAACTTCAGTTGCTTAAAATCCACTTGTGTCTGAAAATTAGATTATAACCTGTCCTTTCTTCTGATTTCCATTTGCCTAAAACATTATTTTCCATCCTCTAACCCTGAGTTTTACATTGTGTTTCAAGGTTAAGTGCATTTCCTGGAGACTGCATATGGATGATTTCTGCTTTTTAAAAAATCCAGTCAGCCAGCTTGTTCCTCTTCAGGGGAGAATTCAAGGCATTTACATTTATTGAGAGAATTGATAATTGTGCTGGAATTTTACTCATCTTATTTTGTGAAAGTCTGTTGTGTAGTTTGTCCTTTGTTTCATTGTGGAAGTTAAGTTTTGACATTTTCTTTTGGTATTTGTTTTGTTGGTGGTTCATTGCATTGGACAGTGTTGTCAATAGCACTAAGTATTTCCTGTAGAGCTGTTCTTGTTGTGGTGAATTTCCTTGTTGTTTTCATTTCAACAAAAGAGCTGCTTTCTCCATCAATTTTGGAACTTAGTTTAGCAGGATACAGAATTCTGGGCTAAAAAAATGTTTTGCTTAAGAATGTTGAAGGTGGATGATCATTCTCTTCTGGCTTGGAAAGTTTCAACTGAAAAGTCTGCTGTCACCCTAATGACTATCCCTGTAAGTCAGTTGGTACTTCCTGGCTGCTTGAAATATTTTCTCTTTCATCTTGACTTTGGAATGTTTCATTACAATATGTCTTGGAGAAGCTCTGTTTAAGTTAAGATGATCCAGTGTTCAATATCCTTCTAAAAGAAACTTGGGATGTTTTCATTTATGATATTCTCCAGTAGGACTTCCATTCATTTGGGACAATTTTCATCTCCTCAGGTATCCCTATTACTAATATGTTTGAATGTTCTATGAAGTCCTATAATTCTGAGTGAATTTTCTGTTTTCTCTCTCCTCTTTTCTACCTCTTTAACTACCTGGGTTAACTCTATAATTTTATCCTGTAACTCTGAGATTCTTTCTTCTTCATCGTCTCATCTATTTTTGATACTTTCTACTGGATCTTTAGATTCCCTGATTGTCTCCTTCATTTCCTTAAGCTTCTCCATATCCTTTCTATATTCTTCATATCTTTCATCCACCTTTGAGTCTGTTCTACTCTCTCATCCATTCCCTTTATTATCTTTATCATGCATATTTTAAATTCCCTTTCTATCAATTCTATTAATTCTTTATAGGTGGAGTCCTCTGTAGTAGCTGACTCCAGATCCCTTGGGGAAGTTACTCTGTTTTGTTTTTTTCATGTTGCCCAAATTTTTCTGTTGGTTCCTCTTCACTTATTTTTTCTTTTTCTTTTCTTCCTCACCCTACTTTTCCCTTCTTTGCTTTAAATTATTTTGTTTCAGAGCTTAGGTGTTGAAGAGGCCTCTTGGTATAAGGTGGAAAGGAACTGAAGCGTAAATAGTGAGCAGGGAGAAACAAGAGAAAAAGAAGAAACAGGGGTCAGTGCCTATGGCTCACTGAGTTGGGCACTGGTCCCATATACTGAGGGTGGCAGGTTTGAACCCAGGCCCGTCCAAACTGCAACAACAAAAAAAAAATAGCCAGGCATTCTGGTAGGTGCCAGTAGTCCCAGATACTCAGGAGGCTGAGGCAAGAGAATCATCTAAGCCCAGCAGTTGGAGGTTGTTATGAACTGTGATGCCATGGCACTCTACTGAGGGCAATAAAGTGAGACACTGTCGAAAGGAAGGAAGGAAGAAAGGAAGGAAGGGGAAAAGAAAGAAAGAGAGAGAAAAAATAAAGAAACAAAAAGAGCAGGAAACAAATAAGGGAGATGAAACAAAAGAATTAAAGAATAGGAGAGAAGGAGGACAGACAGAGAGACTGAGAGTGACCGGAAAAAATGGAGCTCTTTGGCAGAGTGCTATGGCCATGCCTGAAACTCAAGGATTAAGGAGTTTGGGCTGGATGAGTCCCTCACCATCAAGAGCTCCTTACCATTCTGAGGAAATCAAGCCCCTACTTCTGCCAAAAATAGGAAGAGAAAAATAAAATTTAAATTTAAAAAGAGAGAAAAACTCAGCAGTGCAAATTCTGTCTTTTTAGAGGCCAAAGGTAGAAGGTCTCCCTATCCTATGTCTCATGATCTCCTCAAGCCAGAGCTCTGCCATGACCTCACATGGCAGAAATATAGTTATTTCTGATGAAGAAAAAAGAGGAAAGAAGAAACTAGAAAGAAAGAGACAAACAATAAAAAAGGGAGATGTCTTAGGTGTTGTATGAGAAGTTAATGTGGAAATGATAAGGAAAGTCTCTACCAAAAAAGAGAAAAAAGGAGAGAAGTAAAACAGAGAGAAAGAGAGAATAAATGGGGTTGAGATACCATAACAAAATTACAGAAGCCCTTGGTCTTAATGAAAGAAAAACACAGATGAAGAGTACAACCAACCAAACAAACTAGCATAAAACAAAATAAAAGAAACCCCCTCAAAAAAATTAACTAACCATAAACAACTACCATCTCAACAACCAAAAATTTAAAAGAAAAGAAAAAAGTAATAAAAATAAAATTAATAAAAATACAAATAAAATAATTGGAGAATAGTAACAACAACTGCAGACAGAATGGGGACCAAAGACCTCATTCTTGGCAATGGAAAACACCCCAGAGAAAAACTGGAAATAAAAAAGTAAGCTGAGTGAAGCAGAACAAAGAAAAGTCAGGTAGTTTACCATTAAACCAGCTGCTGCTAAATTTTTTATATGAGGAAGTTTTCTGATTTTCCTAGAACTCTGTCCTATTAGAGATACAGCTTACAAACATCCCTGCTGGGTCTGTAAGCACTCTGAAGAAAATAAAGGCCACAGAAGATACTGTGTGCAAGGTCTGGGAAGATATATTAACTAGGCCATTTCCCGCCCAGTTAATAGTCAAAGGAACTGGGCCATAGATCAAAGGAACAGCTCAAGCCTTGAAATATGGGTAGGAAGGTTTGTATCCCTTATCGCAGAGGAAGACCCTCGGTGGAGGTGCTGAGAGGAAATTTTCTCTCTCCCACGGATTCTTCAGAGATTTATGCCAGTGGTGTTTTACTCCATAGTGAATGAGTGAAATTAACACCCTCCTAAGAATCTCTGTGTGTGACCATAGACAGGAGGCTTCCCTCACACAAAGCTCAGGTTCTGGATTATTCAAGGCTGCTCAGATCCTTAAGGTTAATAATTGTAGAAACAATAAGAGCTGATATGCTCACTCAGAGAAACTGTTGGTGTCTTTGTTTCTTTTCACAGATTACCCTCTGGGCTAATGAACAAACAGCCTTCAATAAAAGCTGAGTGGAACTCACACTCGGGGCCACCATCAAAACCTCACAAGCAGACAGTGGTCCCCTGGGTTCTCACCTTTGAAAATTCTATTCTGTGTGTCTTGTCTCTTTCTCATGGTTTTTAACTTTTTATTTCTTCACTCAGTCACCACCAGATCCATAGGTATTAAAGGATCCTGCCCTTAGTGCAGGACCCTGCAACAGCAACAAACAGCAACAGCAGCAGCAATAAATATATAGTTGTTATATATATTTGCAATATATGGGCAGGACACCAGGCCAATATATATATATATATATATATAATTGCAATATATTGCCAGGACACCAGCTGGTGTTGTCATTTAGCAGATGGAGTACACACATCAGAAACCATTCTCTACTTGCCGAAGAGAATGTGTCCTGTTATCCTTACTTAGTTACAGGGATGAGTCCCTGATTGTTTACTTAGCATTCAGTCCCTGCTGGGTGAGAGTCTTAATAACTGACCTTAATAACTCTCTGGAGTCCTTGGGAAGCAAGTATCCCTGACAACAATTCCTAGGGGATGTAGGAGCCACTCACTCCAGGAGTGTGTTCGGCAAGCATGCCAGGGCCTGCCATGTCCCAGGGTGCTGTAAACAGAACTTCTCACAATAGCAGCCCAACTTACATCTAAATTTCCCATGATGGCAGCCCAGCTAGCAACCATGACATTCTCACAATGGCAGCCCAGCCAGTAGTCA
Organism: Arctocebus calabarensis; assembly: GCA_963573935.1. Lineage (NCBI taxonomy): Eukaryota > Metazoa > Chordata > Mammalia > Primates > Lorisidae > Arctocebus > Arctocebus calabarensis. Next base: position 12,300 of record CAUYON010009884.1, on the reverse strand, counting down.
AGCTGATGGGGAAATCCACTCTCACCTGGTATTCAAACCCAGTGGCTGTAAGCTATTTGAGTCCCCCTCTTGTCCAATCCTTCTAACATGGTTCCAAAGCATGGCTTTCCCCCAAATTCACAAATTGCAGAATGGCTCTCTCCCATTCTGGCCCTCATGGACCTCCATGGGAGGACTATCCAGCCAGTCCCCACCAGCTCCCATACACTTCCCTTCTGTGTCAATACTCTACAGCTCCAAACCTCCTGCCGACTCCTGCAATCCACCACCAGTTTGAATATAGTATTTTTAAACACATGGAATAATATTATCTATTTGTACATAAACCCAAAGAGAACAAATAGTTGCTGATTGGAAAGGAGAAAAGTGAATGGCACCACAGAGGAGTACAAAGGCAGCTGATATAATTTGGATATTTGTCCCTTCCAAATCTCATGTTGAAATTTGATACCCAGTATTGAAGATAGGACCTCTTTGTTGATTTTTATGTTCTTTGCTGAAAGAGAGTTGTTAAATTTCTCTACTAATATTGTATTGTCATCTATCTTTCCCTTAGATCCCATTAAATTGACCTTTTGTATTTGGGTGCTTCAGTGTTAGGTGCATATGTCATGGCCAGGGGACCCCACAATGGTCAGTCACTGAGGGTGACAGTGCAATGAAGACTCAGACTCTGACCTCTCAGGTGGATAAACAATGAGGGCCTGGAGAGGCACACTATTAATAGCATGAGGAGTGGCTAGCAAGTGCTGCCCTCAAAAGGTTTGCCTTCTACAAAATGTGCTGAAAAACTGTTAATAGAAATAGAGGAACTAAACACAGTAGTTGCCTTAAGCAATCATTAGAAGGAAAATAGAAAGAGGTAAAGCATGGAAAAATCATGAGGGTTACAATATGTTATTCTAAATTTAAACAAAGCAAAGGGTGTAACCTTTACTATTCTTAACTCACTTTGGTGAGATTCCCATCTATACCTTGGCATGGCTTAGTTCACAGTAATCTCTAGTTACTGAACACTCCTTCCTTACCCCTGATGATTTATGGGTGATTTTGCAGTGTCAGGAGGGTAGGAGGAGTGGCCTGGACTTTGGTCAAGCAGATTCTCAGGAATGTTAGTCCTGAGGTTCTAAACCTTCCACTTAAACCACTGAGCTGTCTGTCACTGGGGTCTGAGGAACCATGACTTTGCCCAACAGGCTCTCCGCAATGCCTTAGCCTCAGATACATTATCCACATGCATACATATTTATAATTGTTATATTCTCCTGGTGAATAGAACCCTTTATCATTATATAATGACCTATTTGTGTCTTTTTACAGTTTTTGATTTAAGGTCTATTCTATAGGATATAAACATAGCTACTCATGTTCATTTTTTGGTGTCTATTTTCATGGAATATCTTTTTTTATCACTTCAAATTCAGACTTCATGTGACCTTATAAGTAAAGTGAGTCTCCTGTTAGCAGCATATAGTTGAGTCTTATTTCCTTTTTTAAAATCAACAGCCAGTTTGTACTTTTTAATTAGAGAACTAATTCATTTATATTTTTATATTAATCATTTAAATTATAATGTTTATAGGCAAGGACTTACTCCTGCCATTTTGTTAATTGTTTCCTCATTGCTTTATAGATTATTTGTTCCTTTCTTCTCTCTTTCTGAATTGTTTTTGATTTGGTTGTTTTCTATGGTTCTAAGTTTTGGTCCTTTTCACTTTTTTGGTATGTATCTACTATGATTTCTTTTTAGGAGCATATTATCGGGATGATATAAATACTCTTTCAGTTATAATAGACTAGATTAAGTTTGTAACATCTTAACTTCAGTAGCATAAAAATACTCTGGACTTTTACCCTTCCCTTGATAATTTATATTTTTGTTGCCTTAATTTGCATCTTTATATATTGTGTGTTTCTTAACAACTGATTGTAGCTGTAGTTTATTTTTTTATTTATTTATTTTTTTTTGAGACAGAGCCTCAAGCTGTCACCCTGGGTAGAGTGCTGTGGCATCACAGCTCACAGCAACCTCCAATTCCTGGGCTCAAGCGAGTCTCCTGCCTCCGCCTCCCAAGTAGCTTGCAGCCATTTTTGTTGTTTGGCGGGCCGGGGGCTGGATTCGAACCCGCCAGCTCAGGTGTACGTGGCTGGCACCTTAGCCCGTTGAGCCACAGGCGCCAAGCCTGTAGTTTATTTTTTATATTTTTGACTTTTAACTTTCATACTAGAGGTTCAAAATATTTACATAACACCATTATTCTAATTAAATATTTTGAGTTTGATTATGAGTTTATCTCTACCAGTGAGTTTTATACTTTCACCTGGTTTTATGGTAGTAATGAATGTCCTTTCACTTCTGGTTGTAGCCTTTCTTTTAAGGCTTGTCCAGTGGTGCTGAATTAGCCTCAGCTTTGGTTTATCTGGGAAAGACTTATTAAATTTTTCATATTTGGAAGATAGCTTTACTGAGTGTAGTATTTTAACTGGCAGTTGTCTTTTGCCTTTGGCACATTAAGTAGGTATATTTTATTCTCACCTGGCTTGCAAGGTTTCTGTTAAGAAATTTGCTTATAGTCTAACAAGAATTCCCTTATATGTGACTTGACATTTTTGCTATTTTTTAAATTATCTCTTTGTCTTTTACTTTTGGTACAGTTTGATTATAATATGCCTTAGAGAGGACCTCTTTAGTTTGACTCTAACAGGAACTTTTGAGCTTGGATATGGACGTCCAAATCTCCCCCAAGACTTGGGGATTCTTTGACTATAATTTAGCTAAGTATGTTATCTGTGTCTTCTTCCATCTCTTTTCCTTCTAGAATGCCCATAATGTGAATAATTATTCCTTTAACGATGTTCCCTAAGTCCTGTTTTGTTTTTGTTGTTTGTTTGTTTTCCTGACTGGATTATTTTAAAAGATTTGTCTTCATATTGGGAAGTTCATCTCTTCTACGTGATGCAGTATGTTAAATCACTCAGCTGTATTTTTTATTTCATTTATTGAATTATTCATCCCCAAGATTTATGTTTGATTCTTTTAGGTGACATCTATCTCTGTTAAACTTCTCACACAGTTCATAACTTTTATCCTCATTTCACAGAATCACTTATTTATCTTTTCTTGTCTTTCACTGAGTCTCCTTAATGTCATCATTTTGAATTAATTTTCAGACATTTTGTAAATTTTATTTCTTAGGGGTCTATTATTGAACAATTATTATGTTCTTTGGAATTGTCTTTTTTTCCTAATTTTTATGTTTCTTATGTTCCTACATTGATATGTGTGTATCTGGTGGAAAAATTGCCTGTTTGAATGTTATATAGCAGTTTTGATAAGGAAAGACTTTTCCCTATAGCTAGGTCCTGGGTTTTTGTGTGGGGTCCATTACCTTTGGTTCTGGGTGGATACAATAGTATAGTCTCCATACTGTTCCTACTGTTATAATCCATTTGGTGATGTCTGTAAGTGACTCAGTGGCCATGGCTGTGGGAATTTGTGGTTCTGTTGTGGTTTTGCATGGGGTAGGACACTATGGCTGTGAATGAGCATATACATGGAATGTTGACTGACTCACAGTAGCTGCAGTCATGGTGTTGTACTCATCTTTGTGAGTAGGATAGACAAATAGCAAAGCCTTAGGATTGGAGAGATGCAGTGGATTGTGCTCCCCAGAGCAGGATGCACTCTAGCAGTGGTTCTTGTTTCAAGACAGCACCTGACCCACAACAGCTTGGGACATGAGGGATGGGTGACATATAACATAATCTCCCATTCTCAAGCAATGCAGCTGTGGGAACTCCAGGAAGTACCCCAACCTGGGTTCAAGACCTGTATGGATTGTGGGTCTGCAGGGGTGATGAGAACTGAGAGCCTCCTGCTTATCTTTTCTGCACAAGAATAAGTTTCTCCTGGCTTTGAGTCAACCTTGGCAGGAGAGATAAATAACATAAGCAAGGTGTTTTCCTTCTCTCTGTATGCGGTCAGCTGGGGTTTTTATGCTCCACAAGGATCCTGCAAGTACTTCCTACTCTCTAGCACTTTCTTTAAAACATTCTTGTCTAAATATATGTTGTTTATTTTTTGCCTTTGTTGGTTTTTTTGTAAGGAGACAAGCACCAGGTCCCTCCAATCAATAGTCTCGCTAATGTCACTTCTTAATCTCAATTTTTGATAGTGTATTCATCAGGATTCTCCAAAGAAACAGAACCAATAAAAACATATAAAATATATGCATTTTATATATTTATAAAATGTGTAATATAAATTTATCAAATTACATATAGTATGTATTCTAATTTAAAATGTATCAGCACATTGAATTATTATATATATACATTTTTATACAATTAGCTCAGGAAATTATGGCAACTAACAAGTCTGAAATATTTTGGAGAGGCCAGCAGGCAGGAAATTCACATAAGAGTTGCTGTTGCAGGGCTGAGTCCAAAAAGGCCTGCAAGCTGGAAACACAGGCAGGATTTCTATGTTGCAGTCTAAGTAAGAACTACTTTTTCTTAGGAAACCTTAACCTTTGCTCTTTTTGTCTTCAACTGATTGGACAAAGCCAATCCTCATTATGGAGGATATTCTGATTTACTCAAACTCTACTAATTTAGATGTTAATCACATCTTAAAAATCCTTCACAGCAACATTTAAAGTGGTTTTGATCAAAAAACTCAACACTTAATTCACGTTTACTCATAAAATTTAAACCATGACAGATAGGTACTGAACTGCTATTATCCTGTTTAATTCCAGTATAAATTATATCAATCCAGAGATAAATTCATTTTTAAAAAGCAGTTCAGTTATCTTATTAAGAGGTTCATCTCTAATAAAATTTTACTTTAAATAAATAAATAAAATTTTACTTATATATTTGATATTATTTATCAAAGTTGAAAATACATCCATAATGTTTTATCAAATATGTCCTTTATAAATTAAAATCATAAATCAATACAGAATAATCTTAATGTTCTGTTCATAAGAAAAAATTAATTTAATATGTTATTACAGAAAATTAGAATATGATTATCAATGAAATAAATCTAGGAAAGCTTAAGTTTAAAATATTAATTCTTATAAATATTTATAAATTACACATTTTGCAACTAGTTTGATGTGCATAAAATTTTTAAATGTTAATATAAATATATAATGGAGTAAGGAGTTGCTCAAATTCTTTTGCAAAAGAATATATGAGCAAAATAGTGAAGGCTACTAAGATTATGAAGATAATAGTGAATCTCCCAAGGGAATGAACATGGTACCAAGAGGCAATAGCTTTGAAGAAAGAGCACTTGTAATTAACTCAATTTTTTATTGGATCATGTGGGTAGTGCTTTACATAATTATCTTCCTACATTGTCGTGTTTTTCTATTACTTGGAACTGTTGTGCCTTTATTCATTGTTCTGGGAAACCTAGTTTTCTAGGAAATATTTGACTTTCCTTCATCTTCATTTTAGGAGATTTCAGTTCAGTAACACTAAAAAAAGACTCAGTGATCTCTATTTTCAGGCACATAGAGGTTTAATGGAGGGTGCATATTTGTATTTCCAGTATGAAGACAATGAAATATACTCAAAGATTAAATTATTTCTTCTTGAACACATACTGGGATTCCAACAGCAGATCCTCAAACTCTAAGCTCTTGTACTCTTTCTTCTCTTATTTTAGATAGACGTTGGTTTTATCCTTAGGTCTGCTTATTAATGCCATCCATAGTGATTCACATTCACAGTTTTATGCCAATAGGTTTTGCAAGTATGGATGTATGTATAGCTAGTTTATTAGGATGTGTATGTGTGGGGTTAGCTCATTAAGGAGAAGGGTGAATTCCAAGGGTTATTTCTCTTTCCAAGGTATATAAATAATGTGATGTCTTAACTCACAAAAAAACACCTACTCACAAAGGGAGAAAATCTAATTTGAAAGGTGTGTGTGTATGCATCTTACTAATTAGTGGGAAAGGAGATAAAAGGGTGTATGTGTTATATGAAAAATAATTTATGGAAAAAGGGCAGAGCTTTATCAGAAAGAATGAGGCACTGTGGAAAGAGCACAGAATTGTATATCAACTCCTGGAAACCATTATTCTCCTTTCTGTCTCTATGAATTTAACTACTCAAGTGCTCCTTCTAAGTAGAACCATACAGTATTTGTCTTTGTAAATGGCTTAAGAGCCATCCATTTTGCAGCAGCACATCTCAGAATGTCTTCCTCTCTTCTTTCTTTCTTCCTTCTTTCTTTTCTTTCCCTCTCCCTTCCTCTCTCCATCTCTTTCTATTTCTCTCTCTTTTCCTTCCCATCCCTTTCTTTCCTTCATTCCTCCCCTACTTTGTTCCTTCTGTCTTTCTTTAACAGGGTCTAGCTCTGTTACTAAAGTTGTCACGCTGGAGTTTGGTAGCATGATATATTGCAACCTCAGATTCCTACCTCTGAGTAGCTAGGACTTCAGGTGTGTGTCACCTCTCCTAATTTTTTTTTTTTTTAACAAATGACATCTCTCTGTGTTGCCCAGTCTGGTCTTGAACCCTTGCCTCAAGTGATTTTCCTCCCTTGGCCTCTTGAAGTACCATGATTACATGCATAATCCAGCACACCCAGCCTGAATTTCCTTCATTTTTAAGGCTGAATTATGTTTCAGTCTATGTCTATACCACATTTTGCTTATTCATTAATTCACAGGTGGACATTCAGATTGTTTCCATGTCTTTGCTACAGTGAATAATGCTAATGTGAACCTGGGTGTACAAATATCTTTTTGAGATTATGCTTTCAATTATGTTTTTTGCTATATAACTAGAAGCTGACTGTTGAATTATATAGTAATTTTGTTTTTAATTTTTAAAGAAATTGCTACACTGTTTTCCACAATGAAAATACCATTTTACATTCTTACCAGCATTGCAAAAGGGTTACAATTTCTCCATATCATCAAAAACCTTCCTCCCTCTCTTCCTTGATAGTAACCCTCCTAATGGTATGAGAAAATATCTCATTGGTGCCTTTGATTTTTATTTCCATAATGACTAGTAATATTGAATATCTTTTCATGTGGTTGGACACTTATACATCTTATGTGGAGAAAACATAAATGGCTAAAATATTAAAATTCATTTGCCCTTTATCACTAGAGTTATTTGGATTTTGTTATTGAGTTTAAGGAGTTTTCCCTATATTCTGAGTATCAATCCTTTATCACATAAGATTTGCATATATTTTGTCACATATATGTACTCACTTTTCATGCATAAAAGCTTTTAATTGAAGTCTAATTTATCTGTTTTTTCTATTGTTGCTATGCTTTTAGTGTCATATTCAAGAAATCATTGCCAAATCCAATGCTGTGAAGTTTTTGTCCTATGTTTACTTCTAAGACTTACAAAAACTGTAACACTAAAATAAGTCTTAACACTAAACCTTTGATCCATTTTTGAGTTAGTTTTATATACACAGATGCTGTTAGATAAGGGTCCATCCAACTTCATGCTTTTCCTCGTGGACACCCAGTTTTATCAGCAATATTTGTTGAAAAGTCCATCTTTTCCCTCATTGAATAATCTCGGCAATGTTGAAATAATTTGACCATATATGTGAGGATTTATTTCTGGATTCCCTGTTCTATCCCATTGGCCTTCATGTCTGTCTTTATGTAGTACCACTGTACCTTTGTAGTATGTTTTGAGATCATGAAGTGTGAGTCCTCTAACTTTGTACTTCTTTATCAATGTTTGAGATATTTGTGATTTATTGAGATCTCATATGACTTTTAAGATGGATTTTTATATTTCTGCAAAGGCATCACTGGGATTTTAGTAGCATGTATTGACTCTAGATGGTTTTGTGGAGCATTGACATGTTAACAGTAACTCTTTTAATCCATGAACATGAGGCTTTTTAAATTTATTTTTTATTAAGTCATTTGTACATAGATCATACATACATTTATGCCATTATGGGATTCGTTGTGTTGATTATTTGTACAAATTGGAGTGTTTACATGCTACTATTTAACATAGCTTTCACCTCTATTATTAATTACAGCATTAAAACATTTGGGTTTTACACCTGATAGATCCAACTTGTACTTGCAATATGCTCCATAGTTCTGGTCCCCATACTAACCCTCCCTCTACCAACCTACCCACCTCCCTTTTCCTCTTCCTCCCCTTCCCTCCTTCATCCTAGGCTATAGTTGTGTTTTATTTTTCATATGCAAGTATGAGTGATTATAAATTGGTTTTACAGTAGTACTGAGTACTTTGGATTTTCTTTTCCATTCCTGAGATACTTTACTAAGAAGAATATTTTCCAGCTCCATCCGTATAAACACAAAAGAGGTAAAGTCTCCATCTTTTTTTAATGCTGCATTATTAATCCATTCATGGTTGATAGGCACTTAGGCTTTGTCCATGACTTGGCAATTATGAATTGAGCTGCGATGAATAATCTGGTGCAAATATCTTTATTGTCAAGTGATTTTGGGGTACTTTGGGTATACAACTAGAAGATGAATTGCATGATCAAATGGTAGATCTATATTTAGATCCCTGAGTGTTTTCCAAACTTCCTTCCAAAAGGAATGTACTAGCTTGTATTCCCACCAGCAAAGCAGAAAGTGTTCTCTTTTCTCCACATCCACACCAACATCTGTAGTTTAGGGATTTTGTGATGTGGTGGGCTACTCTTACTGGAGTTAGATGGTATCTCAAAGTAGTTTTGGTTTTCATTTCTCTGATGATTAAAGATGAGCATTTTTTCATTTCTCTTTAAATCATGTGCCTGTCTTCTTCAGAGAAGCTTCTGTTCGTGTCTCTTGCTCACAATGAAATAGATCACTTGTTTTTTTCTTAGTAATAAGTTTTAGTTCTCTGTGGATTCTAGTTATTGGACCTTTATCAGAAATATAACTTTCAAAAATCCTCTCACATTCTGAGGGCTGTCTATTTGCTTTACTTAGTGTGTTCTTGGCAGTGCAAAAGCTTTTCAATTTGATCAGATCCCAGTAGTGTATTTTGGATGTTGCTTCAATTCCCTCAAGATGTCCTCCTCATAAAGTATTCTCCCAGGCCAATTTTTTCAAGCATTTCCCCTTCACTCTTCCTGACAATTTTTATAGTTTCATGTCTTAAGTTCAAGTCCTTTAACTAGTGAGAGTCAATTTTTGTTAGAGGAGAAAGATGTGGGTCTAGTTTCAGTCTTTTACAGGTCACCAGCCAGTTTACTCAGCACCATTTATTCAATAGGGAATCTTTCCCCCAATTTATATATTAATATAAATTGAGGGAATAGGCTTATCAAAAATCAAATGACAATAAGTGTCTGGGTTCACCTCTTGGTCTTCAATTCTGTTCCTACATCTAACTCTCTATTTTTGTGCCAGTACCATGCTGTTTCGATCACTATCAATTTATAGTATAGTCTAAAGTCTGGATGCATAATTCCTTCTGATTTGTTCTTATTTCTGAGTAATGTCTTGGATATTCAGGGTTTTCTCTGTTTCCATATGAAACTAAGTCCTAATTTTCCAGGTCTTTAAAGTATGACAGAGGTGCTTTAATAGGGATCACATTAAATCTGTAGTTTGCTTTATGTAGTATAGACATTTTAACGATGTTGATTCTTCCCTGCAGAGGAGCATAGTATATTTTTCCATTTGCTAACATCTTCAGCTATTTCTTTTCTCAGCGTTTCATAGTTCTTTTTAGAGATATTTCATATCCTTAGTTTGATACACCCACATATATTTCATCTTCTTTGGTGCTATTATTTTATTGTTTTTTCTCCTTGACTATTGTTTGTATATATAAAGGCTACAGACTTATGAATGTTAATTTTGTATCCTGAGACCTTGCTATATCCCTAAAAACACATCTAGGAGTTTTGTAGTTGATTTTCTGGGGTTTTCCAGATATATAATCATATCGTCTGTAAAGAGTGAGAGTTTGATCTCCTCTGGTCATATTTGGATCCCCTTGATTGCCTTCTCTTGCCTTATTGTGGTGGCTAAGACTTCCATTATAATGTTATAGAGTAGTGGAGACAGTGGGCATCCTTGTCTGGTTCCTGATCTGAGTGGAAATGATTTCAATTTTACTCCATTTAATATGATTTTGGCTATGGGTTCGCTGTAGATGGCCTCTATCAGTTTAAGAAATGTTCCTTCTATACCTATTTTCTTAAGCGTTCTGATCAAGAAAGGATGCTGGATATTATCAAAAGCTTTTCTGCATCTATTGAGAGAATCATATGGTCTTTGTTTTTTAATTTGTTTATGAGATATGTTATATTTATGGATTAATGTATATTGAACCATCCTTGGGACCCTGGGATGAAACCCACCTGGTCGTGGTGTATAATTTGTTTGATGTGTTTTTGAATTCTGTTTGCTAGGATCTTATTGAATATTTTTGCATCAATATTCCTTAGAGATATTGGTCTGTAATTTGCCTGTTTTGGGTATCAGGGTGATATTTACTTCATATAACGTGTTGGGAAGGATTTATTCTTTGTCTATGTTTCAGAAAAGGTTAAGTAATATAGGAATCAGTTCTTCTTTAAAGCTTTGGTAGAATTCTGTTGTGAAGCCATCTGATCCTAGGCTTTTCTTTTTGGGGAGAATTCTTATAGTAGATGCTATTTCAGAACTTGTTATAGGTTTGTCCACTTCTTCCTGGCTAAGTCTAGGAGGGTGACATGTTTCCAAATTGATCTATTTCCTTCAGATTTTCATAATTCTGAGACTTCATACTAATTGTTGAATTTCTGAGGGGTCTGTTTTTATTTGACCTTTATCATTTCTGATTGATGAATTTAGGGATTTTACTCTTCTACTTCTGATTAGGTTAGCTAAAGGTTTATCTATTTTAGTGACCGTTTAGAAAAACCAACTCTTTGATTGGTTGATCTGTTGTGTGATTCTTTTGTTTTCAATTTCATTTAGTTTTGCTCTAATTTTTAGTTATTTATTTTTGTCTGCTGGGTTTAGGATTGGAATTTTCTTCCTTTTCCACTTGCTTGAGATGTCTCATTAAGTTGTTGACTTCCTCTCTTTCCATTCTCTTGGGGAAGGCTTGCAAAACTATACATTTTCCTCTTAGGACTGCCTTTGTGGTATCTCAGAAGTTCTGATAGTTCATGTCTTCATTATTGTTTTGTTCCAAAAATTTGGTAATTTCCTTCTTGATTTCATATATGACCCAGCTATCATTCAGCATGAGGTTATTTAATTTTCATGTTTTTGTATGCATATGAAGGTCCCTATTGTTACTGAGTTCAACTTTTATTCCATGATGGTCTGAGAAAATACAAGGAATGATTTCTATTCTTTGAAATTTGCAGAGGTTAGATTTGTGACCTAAGATATGATCAATTTTGGAGGACGATCCATGGGTTGATGAGAAGAATGTGTATTCAGTTAGGATGAAATGTTCTGAAGATGTCTGTTACATGCAAATGTTAAATGGTTAAGTTTAAGTCTAAAATTTCTTTGCTTAGCTTCTTTTTAGAGGATCTATCCAACACTGTCAAAGGAGTGTTAAACTCCCCAACAATTGTGGTGCTGGAGGAAATCAAGTTGCTCATGTCTGTTAGAGTTTCTCTTATAAATTGAGGTGCATTCTGGTTGGGTACATAAATGTTGATAATTGAAATCACATCATGTTGAGTGCTGCCCTTGACAAATAAGAAGTTACCATCATTATCTTTCGTTATTTTTATTGGTTTAAAGCCTATTGTATCTGTGAATAAAATTGCAACTGCAATTCCTGCTTTTTTCTGCTTTCCATTTGACTGAACTATAGATGACCATCCCTTCACCCTGAGTCTATGTTTATCTTTTAAGGTAAGGTGAGATTCTTGAATTCAGCAGATGACTGGCCTGTTGTTTTTGTATCCAGTCAGCCAACCTGTGCCTCAGTAGAGGGCAATTTAAGCCATTCACATTAATTGAGAGTAATGATAAGCCAGATAGAGTTTGGAGTATCAAATTTTTTGAAAGTCCAGTGGGCATTTTTAATCCTTTTGTCATTTTGGAATTTGATCAAAAGTTTCTGAGTGGGTTTACTTTGGTGGTGGAGGATTGTGTTGTTCATTGTGGAGGATAGGTCTGAGAATATCCTGGAGATCTGGTTTAGTTATGGCAAATTTCATCAACATGTGAATGTCATTAAAGTATTTAATTTCTCCATGATAAATGAAACTCAGTTTCACTGGATACAAGATCCTGGGATGAAAGTTATTTTGTTTTAGGAGATTAGAAGTTGATAACCACCCTCTTTAGCTTGAAAGCT
>CAUYON010009883.1:0-120669 GCA_963573935.1 Arctocebus calabarensis | reverse complement strand
CATGGTATACATGTACCACAGTTTATTAATCCATTCATGTATCGATGGGCTCTTGGGCTTCTTCCATGACTTAGCAATTATGAATTGGGCTGCAATAAACAATCTGGTACAGATATCTTTGTTGTTCTGTAATTTTTGGTCCTCTGGGTATATACCCAGTAAAGGAATTATAGGGTCAAATGGCAAGTCTATTTTTAGATCTTTGAGTATTCTCCAAATGTCTTTCCAAAATGGATGTATTAGTTTACATTCCCAAGATCACATGTGTGGTACATATTTGAAGGGTCAGGAGAAAACTTCTAAATATGGATCAAAAATGTTTTCATATAGTAAATGAGAAAATATCATGAATGGCAAGTCAATCAGGTTGATAAAAATATCTCAGATTCCATATGAAGCCCCCACACTGTACCCCATGATTGAACTAATGTACCCAGCTATGATTCAATAAAAAAAAAAAAGAGAGATGAACCCAGCTACTAATCATCATTTGATTTTTGATAAACCTATCAAAAATATTCAGTGGAGGAAAGACTCCCTATTCACCAAATGGTGCTGGGTGAACTGGCTGGTAACCTGTAGAAGACTGGTTGTAGAAAATTGGGTGCTATCTGGTGCCCACCTTTCACCATTAACTAAAATTGAAACTCACTGGATAAAAGATTTAAACTTAAGACATGAAACTATAAAAATACTAGAAGAGAGTACAGGGAAAACTCTTGAAGAAATCAGCCTAGGAGAATATTTTATGAGGAGGATCCCCACTCTCTACCCCGAGCAATTGAAGCAACACCAAAATCCATTATTAGGATCTGATCAAACTAAAAAGCTTCTGCACAGCCAAGAGCACAGTAAGTAAAGCAAACAGACAACCTTCAGAATGGAAGAAGATTTTTGCAGGTTGTGCTTCTGACAAAGGTCTGATAACTAGAATCCATAGAGACCCTTTATTAAAAACAGAAAAAAAAATTACCCGGGTATCATGGATTCCTATATTCCCAGTTTCATGGGAGGCTGAGGCAGGAAGATGGCTTGAGCCCAGGAGTCCGAGATTGCTCTGAGCTATGATGACAGCATAGCACTCTATCCAGGGTGAAAGAGTGAGACTCAGGTCTCAAAAAATCAATCAATAAATAAGTATATGAATAAAGAGGAAAAGAAAACATACTTATTAAAAAGGAGAGAATACACGTTCCTCCATCAGATGATGAAAAGCATTGTTTTTGATGATTTTTGTATTTTTACTGGCTTCCAGGAAATCAAAGCTGACTTTAATAGTCTGTGATAATAAACATATACATCACCATTCTCTGCATCTCTGTGTTCTACTCAGTTTCACTTCATTTCATTTCATTTATCGTCTTTGTCTGTTTCTATGGACAGGATTTAAAAAGTCAAATGTAGAAGGGGCAGTTGGCTGATATCACATATATCATATTGCCTACTTAACTACTTGGAGAGAACTTTGATGACTAATCTTGTTTCATTATTTTTCATGTTTGTTGACAAAAGAGCTCCATGTATCCTGAGACAAGAAAGCAATCAAAAAATCACAATTAGATTTCATACTTTCTATTTGAATTCTCACTAATTAATCCTCACACTGAATATGGACAAAAGTAAAATAATTGGAACTTACCTCTTGGGATTGAAAGCTTTCTCTTTTACCATGTCCGTTAAACACTCAAAACACTTCATCAGGCCTCTTATTAATACTGCTGGTTACATATTTTTTACCTATTTGTCCCTGGGTAATGAATTCAAGGACTGGTTCTGCCTAATGCAGTACAGTGTAATCACAGATTCTAATTTCTGTCCAATACATGCCTTTGGCTGCACGGGTGTCTTTGCACTCTCCTGTAAAGCATTTTTGCATAACTAAGGCCTCCCAGTAAAACTTGCAGACCACTATTCTTTAAAATTCTAATAGTGACATCTGTTATGGTGATATAATACAGTGGTATCAGCACTTTACAAATGAGGATGGGCGGATGGCTTTTCTAGTAAGACTGTATTATTATAGTTCTACGACTTTAAGCTACCTTTTCCTCTTTCTTTCTTTCATCATGGTATATTATCAGTAGTGTTTGTAATCTCCCTAAAATCTTCTGGAAATCCTTCAAAACACTCAGGGGAATTTAATGGTATATTTCAAAGCAATGAAAGAGGAAACTGAACAATGGTTTGAGCTTCAAAATTTATCATTTTCCCAACAAGAAAGTGAAGTTCAATAGCCTGCTGAATAGTTTATTCCATTCTCCTCCCATCAGCTAAATAGCCAGAAAATTGGGTGCTATCTGGTGCCTTGTTTGACAAGGACATGTAGACTATTAGCTGCTCTGAAACAGAGCACTGGGGCTTCGAGTAGATAAAGAAATGTTACCACTTGTCAAAAATTATATAGAAACCATTATTTTTATATTACAAAACTCAGTGCTTTGAAAACTGGTAGTGGACATTATCTTGTGACATTTATAGAAAGTATGTAACTCCAGATAAATCATTTTAAACACTGTGGCAGATATATACAGCACTGCAACACATAGTGTTTGGCTATACTTAAAGTCAAAACTCCAGGTTTATTTATGTTCTCCAATGTGTTTGAAAAGAACAGCGCCTGTCTTGTGGGGTAGAATCTGACACTCTAGGATAGTGTTTTCACTCTAGATAGGCTCGTAGGTGTGCGGGGAAAATTTTTAAATATCATTCATTACATGATGTCAAAAGAAGTTCAAAGCACAGTAAATATGTTCTTTTTGTACTCTTTTCTTTGGATCAACATCATTTAAGTGTGCCGTGAGATGAAAAAGTTTGAAAAATATGCACTAGGAAATGGAAAATTTAAAAATTTAACTCTGAATTTCATTCATTCCACTTACTAGGGTGGAGGCAAGAAGCAAAAATCAGTGGGCAGTATTTCAGAGCCTTGTGGCAAGATTTGAAATTATGCACTATTTCAAATTATACATTATTAAGCAGTTTTTGTCTGTGTAGGTCATTCCCACCATAAGTTATTATTCCATAGACTCAGGGTGGATGCCAGGGTTGCTTCCCCAGTTTGGGTTCCATCATCCTCCCTGACTAAAGCTTTGCCTTGTCCCAGCCTGCTGGCTATTTTCATAATGGACTACTCTACCTAACATCTGGCACTCAGCTCTTCCCACCCTCCCAGGAGGAACATAAGGACGGGATCTATTTTCTTTTTTTTTTTTGAGACAGAGCCTCAAGCTTTCGCCCTGGGTAGAGTGCTGTGGCATCACAGCTCACAGCAACCTCCAATTCCTGGGCTCAAGCAAGTCTCTTGCCTCCACCTCCCAAGTAGCTGGGACTATAGGCACCTGCCACAACACCTGGCCATTTTTTTGGTTGCAGCCGTCATTGTTGTTTGGCGGGCCTGGGGGCTGGATTCGAACCCGCCAGCTCAGGTGTACGTGGCTAGCGCCTTAGCCCGTTGAGCCACAGGTGCCAGGCCAGGACGGGATCTATTTGATTTTCATCTTAATGTACTCTTCTATTCTTCTCTATGCTGTTTACCTTAAATAATAAAAGCATTATTAGAAAAACAGTTAGTAACTTTTTCTTTTTATTTTGTTGTTGTTGCAATTTGGCCAGAGCTGGGTTTGAACTCACCACCTTGGGTATATGGGCCAGCACCCTAGTCACTGAGCCACAGGCACCACCGTAGTAAATAACTTTTAATCAATACTTTCTTCTATTTTCATTTTAAACGTTTATTTATTTATTTATTTTGAGATGTCTCACACTGTCACTCTGTGTAGGGTGCCATGGTGTCATCATAGCTCACAGCAAACTCAAACTCCTGGGCTCAAGCGATCCTCCTGCCTCAGCCTCCCGGGTAGCTGGGACTCCAGCACCTGCCGTCACACTCAGCTAGTTTTTCTATTTTTAATAGAGATGTGTCTCGCTGCTGCTCAGTCTGGTCTTGAATGTCTGAGCTCAAGCAATCCTGGGCCTCCTCATGAAAGATAAGAACTTAAATTTTCAGTTTCTCTACCCAATAATAAATCACTAACGAGAGAGGCGCCATCAGGCACAAAGGAGCTGAGCAGAAGGATGGGTCCTAATTTTCAAAAGCTCCCTACCCGACAGGAAAAGACTCCAATCCACAGATAGGTGTGGTACAAAGCAACATACAAATAAGTGCTGAGATACAGATTGTAGCTGCATGTGATGGAAACTGCTTGTCATAGGAAGTGACATTAGACTTGGGGCATGAAAGGTGCCTGGGTGTCAACCAGAATTGATTGTGGTAGAAAAAGTAAGTAAAGAAATTTCTGGTTGAAAGTAAAATACAAATTTTAAAAAATTAAGTGAACACACATAAATACATAAATATAGTATGCATATTATCTTTTTTATTTTTAGTTGAGCAAATACACATATATTAAAATATTATCTTTTTCGCCTTTGTTGGCTTTTCTTCCTCTCCTCTTTCTTTCCATTTCTATTGCCTCTTCTAATAGTTAATGACTAATCTTCGTCCCATGCTGTCCTGGGTATTGAAGGCACAATATTAGACAATACAAATTAAATCCCTGCTGTCAAAAGTTATATATTCTAATACAAGTATATTTTAGATGTATATTTATGTAAATAGGCACTTATGTGCATACATATGATTCACACACACAGAGTATCTTTAGTGAGCCAATGGTTAAGCAAAGACTTAAATTCTTAAATTAAGGGAAAGAATAAAATCTATCACTGAGAGATGACTATTCCAAAATAAAGAGAGATGAAAGCAGTGATTTTGAGGCAAGAATACTCTAGTGTATTTAAGCAAAGGAGGGGGTATTGTTTGGAGTACCCAGGAGCGTCAGAGGGAATCTCAGGAAGATAGAACAAACGGAGCCACCACAGTAATGCCTTGGACATAAGAGTCAGCACATTGGAATAGAGGGTGATATAATTTGTGTGTTAAGCAAGATTACTCTGACTCTATGTGGAAAATTAAAACTGATGGAGTGAAAATGAAAGCGTCGACAACGCCTAGAAGGCGGCCTTGGCAGTCCACAGTCCAGGTTAGGGAGTCCATTTACAGAGGAAATGGCAGCAGTGGAGATTGGTGGAATGTTTCCATTTAGGACATGTATTGGAAGTTGGGACCACAGTCCATTATGATAGATTGATTTTTCAGGTGTGAAGGAAGGAGAGGAATTGAAATTTATTCCACCTTTTTTCTATGAGAGCAACTGGAACCTACACTTTCCATTTCTTTAATAAAGAATGCCTAGGAGGAGCTGAAAGGCATTCTAAGAGAATGAGAAGAAAGAAGGGAAAATAGAGAGTTATGAATTAGGACTGTGTTATGAGTGATCTATCACAGCGTGCTGAGAAATGCTGGCAACACGGAGGATGTTTAATTACTGGTGTGCTGTAACAGGAAGAGTGTTTGAGAATGCTACATAAATATTGTGTTGCCAGAGGAAAACAAAAAACGTTTCACCAGATGGGAAAAACCAGAGTAAGAAACAAAAGATGTTAGGATCCAGTCGTGATAGAGTCCAGCAAAGTCCTGGGGAGTAGGAATTGTTTATTTAAATTTTACTGAGTAATTGCTATACACCATCTTGCCCTGCAAGGCAAATAAGGTGATTACCATCAGCTACTTCAGCTCCAGAAGCTTCAGTAGGTTTAAAACTCTCAAAGCTGCAGATGCTGACAAGGATGTGGAGAGAAGGGGGCACTTTTACACTGCTGGGGGGCCTGCAAACTGATACAAACTTTTCAAAAGGAAGTATGGAGAATCCTCAAAGAACTCAAATGAGACCTCCCAATTGATCCTGCAATCCCACTACCAGGCATCTACCCAGAAGAAAAAAAAATGCTTTTATCATTAGGACATTTGCACTATACTGCTTATTGCAGCTCAATTTATAATCACCAAAGTGTGGAAACAGCCTAAATGCCCACCAACCCAGGAATGAATTAAGAAGCTGTGGTGTATGTATGCCATCGAATACTATTCAGCCATCAAATGATGGAGACTTTACATCTTCTGTATTAACCCGGATGGAGGTGGAACACATTCTTCTTAGTAAAGCATCACAAGGATGGGGAAGCCAGAATCCAATGTACTCAATTCTAATATGAAGGCGGTAGATGAGCTGATGCAAGGGGTGTGGTGGGGGAAAGACAGAGCAGAGAGGGGGAGGGGGGAGGGGGAAAGGGGACGGGGGTCACAGTGCTTGGCACACCTCTTGGGAGTGGGACACAATTATGAGGGACTTTATCTAACAAATGCAATCAGTGTAGCCTAATTCTTTGTACCTTCAACGAATCCCAAACAATAAAAAAAAAAGTTATTTGCACTCTTAAATGATAATCATGTTTTGTTTTGTTTTGTTTTGATACAGAGTCTCACTTTTTATGCCCTCAATAGAATGCTGTGGCATCACAGCTCACAGCATCATCAAACTGTTGGGCTCAAGCCATTCTCCTGCCTCAGCCTCCCAAGTAGCTGGGACTACTGAATGCCCAGCTAGATCATCATGTTTATGGTTCCTTAGTTTAATATTTCCCCAACAGACATGGTGGTTTTTCACAAATTAAAATTCCTTTCAGAGTAAAATTAACCTTACTTCACACACCGGACAAATGATAGTTTATGATAATGGGATGTATGTACACACGTGTGTGCTCACGTAGCTGCACTTCAGGAAAACATCACCTATCAGCCAAAACGGGGAATTGACCTAAGCGCCCATCAACTCATGAAGGGATTAAAAACTGTGGGAATCCTATTTGGCCATAAAAAAGATGGAGACTTAGGGAGGCACCTGTGGCTCAAAGGAGAACGACGCCCGCCTCGCATGCCGGAGCGCAAACCCAGCCCTGGCCAAAAACCGCAAAAAAAAAAAAAAAAAAAAAGATGGAGACTTTACTTAAATCTTTAGTATTAACTTGGATGGAGCTGGCAAACTCCAACTTCTCCTTAGTAAAGTATCACAAGATTGGAAAAGTAAGTATCCAATGTATTAAATATTAATATGAAGTTAGAAAACCAATGAATACATGCCCACACAAGAGAAAAAAAATCTCAATTCAGTTCAAGCTGGGGGTGGGGGCTGGGGGCTGGTGAACTCTCACCTAACAGGCACAACGCAAGGGTTCAGGGCACAGCTGCTGGGTGAGGGGCACAACTACAACAGGGATCTGAAATAAAAAATATATAAAAATAATAATCACCCATTCAAAACTAAGATATTAATTACATAAGTGGGAAATTAACTTTTGGTAACAAATCATTAAATTATGTAATAATATAATAAAATGCTGAAATAAAGACAAAGATTCTAAAACATATAGAAAAGTGAGAGTCACATGTATCAGTGGCAAGATTTGATGTATGCTTGTCTATCCCCATTGGTGAGGAGAATCTGTGGAGATATTTCTGTTGTTTTTGCCCTCTGCTTCCCTTCATTTCCTCATCCGACCTTCTCCTCGCCTCTTGTGCAGTATTTTTTGGTGAATGTAGCTAAAGTTGAGAGTAAAAGACCTCTCTAAGGATCTTGATGACTTTTAGAAAACATGAGAAATACTAAGAATAAAGTACTTCACAGTATAGCTGCAATAAATGATTAAATTCGTCATCTAAAGTATTTTGTAAAGAAGAAACCTGGAGTTTTGTTGGTTTTTTTGGGGGGGGGTTATTTTGAAATATTCAGGGGTACAAATGTTTTTGGTTACATAGATTGCTTTTCTATTGCTTAAGTCACAGATATAATAGTGGCGATTACCCAAATAGAAGTTGTTTTAAGTAGCTTCCTCCCCCAAATCTGTTAATTGGATAATAAATAAAGCTCCCACTTCAAACAATAAAACAATTAAATTAATGTCAATTTGAAAATGAAAAGCAGTCTCTGTGATAAATCATTCATTATATGTGATAAATACTATTTTATGTGTAACCTTCCTTCTTGTTCAATTTAAATAATAAAAAATTGTGTATGTTCATGTTTATTTTTACCTAATGGCTTACTCAAAGTTACATATTTATTTTTTTGCACAGTTGAGAAAATGACTTTGGGTTAAGACCCAGGGTAAAATATGCCACAGTGGAAAATAATCTATTTTATGTATGTATTTTTCTTAAAGGCTCATGTCTGTCTTGAAATTCTCTGCGGAAGAATGTGCTGCTTTTTCAGTGATTTCTATTTATCACTGAGCTGTAGGACACCGTCGGCAATTTACAGAAGACTAATGCCCCGCAGGTTAGTGACCAACTGCAGGAGGTGCTCCCATAAAGACAAATGTTCTAAAGATTTATCTGTTTACCTACATAATTTTTCCTCTTTAAAATACCTAGGGATTTTTGTGCATCATTTGGTACTGATTTGTAAGATACTCTTGTCGGGAGAGGAAAAAAAAAAAAGAATGTTAGATATCTCTCATTGAAAAATACCTCATTTTCTAGACTTTTAGGGAGAGGCAGAATCTGTGTGTGTGTGTATGTGTATACGCACACACATATGTACATATTACACATGTTATTTATACATATTCTATTTATACACATATGTATTTATACATATCAAATGTATATACACATGCATATTATTGTATTATACATAGTAAACATATATCCATGTCTATTGTTGTATTATACATATATGTATTTATACATATATATGCACATATATACTTTTTAGTTTGTGAATTCCAAAATGATGCTGCTAAGAGATAATTCCCTTTGAGAATCTGAGTACATTAATGACCGTATTCTGAATTTTCCACTGAGAAGACACCAGGTTTGATATTACCACAGTGCTCACTCAGTATATAAAAATGCTTTACTTTTTACACAAGTACAAGCGGGACTCCACCTAACGAAAACGAACATTGTAACCTCATTGTTTGTATCCTCATGTTAACCTGAAATTTAAAAAAAGAGAAAGAAAAAGTTTGACTTTTTCTATGTACAAAACTTCTGAATCATTTTAAAATTCATTCTACATGAAATTCATCTACTTTTGAAAATTCAGTATGTAAACTGACACAACATATACTATGATGCCTTTTAAAGAAACCCATGTCCCATGGGCAGTGCCTGTGGCTCAGCGAGTAGGGCGCCAGCCCCATATACCTAAGGTGGCGGGTTCAAACCCAGCCTCGGCAGAACTGCAAAACAGAAAAATAGCCGGGCACTGAGGCGGGCACCTGTAGTCCCAGCTATTTGGGAGGCTGAGGCAAGAGAATCGCCTAAGCCCAGGAGTTGGAGGTTGCTGTGAGCTGTGACGACACGACACTCTACTGAGGGCGATAAAGTGAGACCCTGTCTCTAAAAAAAAAAAGAAACTCATGTCATAAATAATCGACATTAAATCATAAGTATTCCAGGTAATCACTCGCAAAGAAAATCTGTAATTAGTAAAACAACTGAAATACTTTGCGATAGGTGCATGTACGTGCAGTGGGTCCTACTGCAATGCCAACACTTGCATTTTAATCAAACCACATGGATATTAATTGTGCCTAATACTGACGTGTCTCTCGGAGTGAGTGGTGGGCAGTTACGCCTCCTCCTCATTACTCCTCATATACACAGGATGTGAAGGAGAACATCCTTTGTATATCCTTTGCTTGGCTTCATGCTCCAACTGAGCAATTAACACATGAAAAATGTATTCACATTTATAGTGAATGCAGTTGTTTAAAGTATGAAAACCCACTATTCTAATTCCTCTCTTCTGGATTAAAAAAATAGGAAAGAGGAAAACATTTTATGTGGATTTAGAGCAAGGATTTCTTTCATTTCATAGTGACATCAATTTTTGAGTCAATTAGCTGTTATCTCCAAAATAAAGTGATATATTCAGTGATTCTTTGATGGAAGATTACAACGGAAAACAAAGAGAAAAATCCTATGCAGAAATGATTCTTCTCTCTCTGCTGTCTTTAGTCTGATCCTCTGAGGATTTTATTATGGAAGAGATGATCTTTTCCACAATCGAGTGGCACCCTTACCAGGTGGAAAGTTGTGTACAGGGCCACATCCCAGCTTTGATGGCCTGCGTGAGGCATTTTATGCTCCACGGAGGAAAGACCTGCCATGCACTGAAGTAGCACTATTGTTATTATACCAGGGCACTTGTTTAAAGATCTACTTTTAAATAACAACTACAAGGCCCATTTAAATCTCACTTTAGCTACCAACATATTTGCCATTTAACTCGAGCAGACTCAAGTCACCTGAGAACTGTTTGTAGGAGGTAGTTCTGATTCAATCTGGGGACATCATTGTTGACATCTAAAAATAGTTCCAGGAGATGTAAAATTGGATATGGTAGAAGGTTAAATAAACAAAAGAGACTGTTGTCAAATAAAGAATCAAACACAATAATTTAGTCAAGTTCTTAGACATAAACAAATATAGAGATAAAACTCTCTGCCTCAAATGCTGCAGCTATAACACTTGTAGGCAGGATAAGAATACTTCCTTTCCCTGGTAAGTAAGGATTTTCAGTTGGAATCCATCGTTAAGATTTAGGGAGTTCGTGAAGTAAAATAAAAGAGTTAAGCATTTTTGCCTTTTCGTGTTGGTTTTGTTTTCTGCTGCTTTTTGCATATCTAGATTATTAAAAAATTATTTCATGTTCCTATTTCTCCAATTTGTATGTATTGACTCACAAGTGGCAAGTGGGGCAATTAAATAGTTTCTGTTACTTGTGTCTATTATTTAGATTCTTTTCCTTTCTTTTATTGGCCTTTTCTAGAAGAAGTCTAGAAATGAAATTCCAGACTTCAAAAAAAGTCTGGGACTTTTTTTTTAAGGAGGCTTTTCACTTTAATTCTTATTTTATCATTTTCCTTTTCAATAAATTATTTCATATAATGTACAGCTTGTGAATTATACTACATACTCTAAAAGACTTTTTTTTTTGAGACAGAGATTCACTTTATCATCCTTGGTAGAGTGCTGTGGCGTCACAGCTCACAGCAACCTCAAACTCTTAGACTTAATTGATTCTTGATTCTGTTGTCTCAGCCTCCCAAGTAGCTGGGACTATAGGCGTTGGCCACAGCACTTGGCTATTTTTTCCTTATTGTTGCGTTGTCATCGTTGTTTAGCATGCCCAGCTGGATTTGAACCTGCCAGCCCTGGTGTATGTGGCTGGTGCCCTAACCACTGAGTATAGGGGCTGAGGCTAAAAGACTTTTATAAAGCAGACAGATCAATTTCAGGGTTTGTGTTGATTTCAGAGGGAAATGAGACTGCTGCATTGAACAGTTCAGATTGAGGAGAAGGTCTCTGTTCACACATACGAGTGACCCTTCCAAGGGATTGTAACAAACTGGTCCACACACGGAGGTGGTCGCCGTAAGGATTTAGGCCTCCTCACTGATACGTACTTGTGGTGCAAGTCCCGTCGTGAAAATTAGGTCTGCTTAAGGAGGTGCCCCTCTCCTGGTGGGGAGCTAGGAGGATTTTACGTGTATAGTATTCGAAGTGTACAACTACTGATCATATGATAAGCTATAAAAAGATTATAAATAGGAAATAACTGCTTTTGAAAAAAGTCAGTTTATATTATTGTATTGGATTTAGCATGGAGTCTTAATATGACTACAAATAAAATGTGTACTATAATAAACAAATGTCAAAAAAAAAGTATCAATTTGATTTCTATCACTCATCTTTGCCCACAGCAAAGAAGAATTCCACATTCCTTCCTGATGTTGTTCTTTCTAGACCCCCCTTTGCCAGGGAACATTTTCTTTCAGCCTGAGTGTGGAATAGCAGTAAAAACAACAGCCTGTGTGAAACAGTATAGTTTGTACCTTTCTACATATTATTTGAAGAGGAAATGTAAGATGAAATTCTAATAACAAACTAGTCCTCAAATGACTTTTAAACATTTATCTTCTGTTAATAATAATGTCATCACTAGCATCACAGCTACCAAAAAAAAAGTGTGTTCAGGATATTTGACTACACATGTTAATCTCTGGTTTTAGTGTAATTGACCACTTATAGCTTTGACTCCAATAGTCAGGGCAGGAGAAACAACCATGCAAAGGAAAAGAACAAATCTGGGAATGTGGACACCACTGCTTCAGTGGTACCCACGACCCGTGCCATGGCTGTTTCCTCATCTCTTGCATTTCCTATCTTGTGATTTGCAGTCATTATACCCCCTTAACCCTCTTGACCATTTTAGTGGTGTGTTTTCTTTTTACTTTGCTTAATTTTTTTATTTTCTTTATTGATTTTTGAGATAAAATCTCACTCTGTCACCATGGGTAGAGTGCTGCAGTGTCATAGCTCACAGCAACCTCAAACTCCTGGGCTCAAGGAATCCTCCTGCCTCAGCCTCCCAAGTAGCTGGGACCACAGGCACCCCTCACAATGCCAAGCTAGTTTTTCCATTTTCAGCAGAGACAGAGTCTCGCTCTTGCTCAGGCTGGTCTCAAACTCCAGAGTTCAGGTGATCCACCCACTTCGGCCTCCCAGAGTGCTGGGACTACAGGCGTGAGCGCCGTGCCTGGCCTGTTTTCTTTTTTTAAACAAGCTTTATTCTTAGAGTAGTTTGGGGTTCACAGTGAAGTGATAAAGACACAGAATTCACACGCCCCCTACGTGCTCGGCCTCCCCAGAGTCAACGTCGCTGCGAGAACGGTGCACCTGTGACTCGTCATTATCACCCCACTCCCCATTGTATTCTGGTTCATTCTTGGTGTTGTACGTTCTGTGGGTTGAGACAATCACGAATTATTAAAAAACATTTACGAAATATTCTCTGTGTTGGCCATCTCTTTGTAAAATTATGTAATGCATATTTTGTAAGTAAAGGAGCGTTCAACTACAACTTCCCAGTTTCCCTAGGTATGGCCACTTGAGGTGCGACTTTGGGGCGCCCTGTGTGTAGCGACACGTCGCCACCACTGCAGGGTTGCACAGAGCGCTGGTCACTGCCCTCCAAACCCTGTCCTCGGCCTATCCATCCCCGCCTGCCCTCTCACTCCTGGAAACCACTGATCTTTTTACCCTCTGTACAGTTTGGCCTTTCCTAGATAGTCATATAGCTTGATCCGGTAGTAAAAAGCTTTTTCAGACTGGCTTTCTGTCACTTACTAATACTCATTTAAATTTCCTCGGTGCCTGTTCATGGCTTAAGGGCTCATTTCTTTTTAGCACTGAATAATATGCCACCGCCCAGACGTACCACCATTTATCCATCACCTACTGAAGGACCTCACAGGTGTTTACCTGAAGGTTTTTTAAACACAGTTTGCCCATCTTTGCTAATTTATTGCATTTTGTCTATTGCAGTGGTTCTCAACCTGTGGGTCGTGACCCCTTTGTAACAATTAGCACACGGGCCAGGCCACCCACCCAAATTGCTCCTTTGACACTAGCCTTCAGAACGGTCTTTTGAGAAACACTTATTTTCCTTTTTACTTACTTATTTTTTTAAGATATTAATTTTACGTGAAAGGAAAAGGCATTCTATTATTAAGAATGGAACTATTAGCACACGCGACTTTTCTCAAACCTCAAATGTATGGAAAATAACTTCAGATAAATACTTTAACAAAGAAACTCACAGTAGCAACATCACTGCATCTGATATTGTCAGTAATAAAAGCGTTTAAGAGACAAGGTTTTAATTTGAAAGGTTCATGGCTCACGCTGCAGGACTGCTCGTGATGAATATGTACTGGGAAGTGGACATGAGACAGGGCTGCCGGGCAAATTAATGCTACCCGTGTCCCAGCTGAGTCATAAGTATTACCAGATTCTTGCCAATTATTTGAAATAGGTTGGATAAAGACGGGAAAGCCCATAACACGATTAAACAGCCTTTATTCTTGCCCTTGTATTTCTTTTCTCTACACTAGAGCCTCTTATTTCTATGCTTCCGGTTTTCATCATCAAGTTCTGCCTGAGAATAAAATCAACATGTGCCCTCCAAACAGTAATCTCATCTATCTTTTTGTCTGACACCCAGACATCTTGGGGGGAAGGGAGAGAGGTTAAAGAAATACGCTTAGTATTCTATTGTTTATGCTGAACAATCATTTTCCTAAATGAGATTATACAGCACCATTACCATTGCTAAAATATTTTACAAATTAACAGTAGGAAGCCTGTCATCCCTAAACTAGTTCAACCATTTACTTTATGTTCAATATATTTTTAATTATTATAATGTATTCTTCTAAATAAAAGTACTTCTGATTAACACCTGCCATTTTGAAATAAGAAAGAATTTTATTCTAATAGGAACCATGACTATACAAATAATAGTGATTCCACCAACACAGAGTCTAAGTCACTTACATTCAATATTTTTTAGTCTAAAAATCAAATAAAATATTTCTGGATCTGGTAATCTGATTAATAAGACTATATTATGAGTGAATAATTAAAGATGCAGTCATACTTACAGGCGTTGTTTACCACATAAATTTATAGTAAATAATGTTATTATCAAATAAGTTTGATAGCCAGATAATTTACCTTATATCCAGAAAATGACATTTTGAGTATCACTAAATTTTATGGTATCTCAATCTATGTTTAACATACATAATTTAAGAAAATGTACCTTTTTAAATTAAGCAAAAAACAATATGTAAGAATTTTTCTCATATTTTGATAAAATGAATTTATCATAGGTGAGACCACATAGAAATTTTGCTTGGTGGCATGGCCCATGAGCTAGCCTTCTTGGTGATACTATTTTATTCATTGTATATTTTATATTTATTTATTTTTAAAATAAATATTATTTCCCTTAATAATCAAAGCAATATAGAAGAAAATATAATTTATAATTTTTATCCTAATGATTTTTCAATTTTATGACATTATTACTTTATTTTTTATTTCCCCCACTTTGCATCTCGCACTGGCAAATCTAAGTGTTATTATTTCTAGGAAATAATAAAACTACTTGAGGGAAGCACCTGTGGCTCAAAGGAGTAGGGCACCAGCCCCATATGCTGGAGGCAGTGTGTTCAATCCCAGCCCTGGCCAAAAATTGCAAAAAAGAAAAAAAAAAAAACTACTTGGTTAATTATGATTTCTTTGTCTTTATTCTTTTTAAAAAAAGAAAAAATAAACACGTGATGTATTCAAATGAGCACTAAAGTTGTCTAGTGAAAACTGAATGTGTGGGTTAACACCTGGAGGAGTTAGATCTGTGATAATACAAAATAAGTCACTGAAAAAACTGAACAAGAAAGTTCTTATTAAATTATATGATTAATCAATATAGATTAAATGTATATTATATGAAGTACTGCTAGAAATTAAAGAGAATTATTGATCTTTAAGCAATTACATCAATTAATTATTTATACTTGATTTCTTATAACTAACAGGAACTAAATATTTGATAAAATAAACGTATTTTTGTGGGAACTAATTATATCTTTTTGAGGAAATACTTGGAAGCTAATTCCAGATAAAAAATGTGTTATTTGTTTTCTCATAAAAACAACCATTACATGCATTTCTTAAATATGTGGGTAACCATGAATTTTGAGTGAACAGTCCACACAAGGCCACACAAGGCCACTCTCCCTTTTTGATACCAACTTTAAGTTTGGTGAGTTTGAATCTGCTCTCAGATTTGACAATTTTCTAGAAGGGCTCATAGAATTCTCTGAAAGCCTCAATCCTTAGAGCTATGACTGGGGAAGGATACAGGTAAGCATCAGTCAGATGAGGAAACCCATAGGGAAGAGTCCAGAAAAAGTTCCAGATGCGGAACAGGAACATTGATTTTCCTCCCCATTGGAGTAATGGACAACATTCCTTTCCTGGCAATGACGAGCAGCTACATGCATGAGTTATCATTGCCAGGGAGACTGACCTGAATCTTGGTGTCAAAGTCTTTGCTGAGGTTCAATCACAGGTGTGGCTGGTCTTTTTCTAGCCTCTCCAGAGACCCATCAGATACCACCTGGCAAAACCACATCCTGAATCACACTATTGGTATGGCTCACAGCTGCCACCCTAAGTCATGGGACACTGTCTTGCCGGCCCTAAGTCCTGATCAAGAGATGTATTTATTCCTGGTTAAGTCTAGGAAGATGGTGTGATTCTAGGTATTGGTCCATTTCCTCCACATTGTTAAATTTCTGGGCATAAAGTTTTTGGTAGTAGTCAGAAATAATCTCTTGTATCTCTGTGGTATCACTTGTTATTGTCCCATTTTCATTTCTGATTAAGGTTATTAAAGATTTTACTTTTCTATTTCTGGTTAATCTGCACAATGGTTTAT
This sequence comes from Arctocebus calabarensis, assembly GCA_963573935.1. NCBI lineage: Eukaryota > Metazoa > Chordata > Mammalia > Primates > Lorisidae > Arctocebus > Arctocebus calabarensis. The sequence continues at coordinate 104,413 of CAUYON010009883.1, read as the reverse complement.
CAATTTTATTTATCTTTTCAAAGAACCGACTTTTAGTTTCATTAATTTTCTGAATGATGTTTTTATTTTCAATTTCATTTACTTCTGATTTAATTTTGGTTATTTATTTACTTCTGTAGATTCTGGATTGGCTTTCTCTTCCTTTTCCATTTCTCTAAGATGATTCATTAGGTTACTGATGTATTGTCTTTCTGTTTTTTGACTATAGACACCTAATGTGATAAATTTCCCTCTTAGCACTGCTTTTTGCAGCGTCCCATAGGTTTTAGTTGCCTGTGTCTTCTTTGTTGTTATGCTCAAGGAAGTTAATTATTTCCTTTTTAAAATCTCTTCCTTGACCCAACTGTCATTCAGCATAAGGTTGTTTAATTCTGTGCCTTTGTGTGGGGATGACAATTTTTGTGGGAGTTGAGTTCCATCTTTATTGAACTGAGGTCTGAGAGGATACAAGGTAAAATTTAAATTCTTTTAATTTTGTTGAGGTTTGATTTGTGTCCTAGGATATGATCTATTTTGGAAAATGGGCCAATGAGAAGAATGTATATTCTTTGGCTTTGGGATGGAGTATTCTTATATGTCTATGAACCAAGGTTGTTCTAGGGTCACATTTAAGCCCCTTGTATCTTTGTTTAGTTTCTGTTTAGAGGATCTGTCCAGCTTTGTAAGAGGAGTGTTAATGTCCCCTGCTATTATTGGGATATCATATTGCTCAGATTAATTCTTGAAACAAGAGTTTCAAGAATCTGGGAGCATTTAAGTTGGGTGCATAAATATTTAGAATTGAAATGTTTTCTTGTTGTATTGTTCCCTTGGCCAATATGAAGTGTCCATCTTTGTCTTTTTTACTTTAGTTGCTTTAAATCCACTTGTATCTGAAAATGAGATTGCAACCCCCCTTTTCTTCTGATTTCCATTTGCCTGAAAAATTGTCTTCTGTCCCTTAACCCTGAGTTTTACTTTGTGCTTTGAGGCTAGGTGTCTTTCCTACAGACAGTAAATGGATGATTTGTGCTTTTTTTTTTTTTTAATTCAATTAGCCAGCCAGTCTTCAGTGAGGAATTCAAACCATTAACATTTATTGAGAGAATTGATAAGTGTGGCATTCTATTAATCTTATTTTGTGAACATTCATTGCTTAGTTTTATCTTCTGTATCATTGTGGAAGCTAGGTTTTCTCCTTTGGTTTCTGGGTTTTTACTTTGCTGGTGGTCCATTATTATGTTCAGTGTGTAGAATAGGTCTAAGTATTTTCTGTAGAGCTGGTCTTGTGGCAAATTTCCTCAATGTTTCCATATCAGTAAATGATTTGATTTCTCCAACAATTTTAAAGCTTAGTTGAGCAGAATATAGAATTCTGAGCTGAAAATTGTTTTGTTTAAGTAGATTAAAGATAGATTACCATTGTCTTCTGGCTTGAAAAATATCATTTAAGAATTCTGCAGTCACCCTGATGGATTTACCACTGTAGGTCAATTGGTGCTTACTCCTGGCAGCTTGTAGAATCTTCTCTTTTGTCTTGACTTTGGACAGGTTCATGACAATGAGTCTTGGAGAAGCTCTGTTTGAGTTGAGACAATGTTGGGTCTGATATCCCCCTGAAAGGGAGGATAAAATCTTTGGCAATAGAATGCTTTGGTGTCAGAATCTTTGGCAATATTGAGTAAATCATTTCTGACACCCTCTAGTAGGTCTTCCATTCTCCGGGAGTGTTCTTCTTCCCCTTCTGAAATACCTATAACTCATATGTGTGAATGTTTCATGAATTTCTATAATTCTGTCAGTGAATTTTCTGCTCTCTCTCTTTTTCCTGTCTCTTTAACTGCCTGGATTAGCTCAAGAGCTATCCTCTACCTCGGAGATTCTTTCTTCTGCATGGTCTAATCTGTTATTGATACTTTCTACTGCATTTTTAAGTTTCCTAATTTTCTGCTTCAATTACTTAAGCTCTGTTGTAGCCTTTCTACATTCTTTATATCATTCATCTTTTTTTTCCTTTTATTAATTCATATACACATAGATCATGAATATATTTATGCATTTGTGGGGTACAATATGTTGATTTTTTATACAATTTGGAATGCTTACATCAAACTAATTAATATAGCTTTCACCTCATTTGCTTAATTATTGTGTTAAGACATTTATGTTATATACTTGATAGATTTGACTTGTACCTTTGCAATATGCTCCATAGGTGTGGTCCTTCCCTCTATCAAACTGTTCACCCTCCCTCTATCAAACCTCCCCTCTTCTCTCCTATCCCCCTCCAACTCTCTTCTTTATCCTGTGCTATAGTTGTAATCTATCTTTCACAAGAGAGTGTGAGTACTTGTAAATTGGTTTCATAAAAGCACTGAGTACATTGGATACTTTTTCGTCCATTCTTGAGATACTTTACTAAGAAGAATATTTTCCAGCTTCATCTATGTGAACATAAAAGACGTAAAGTCTCTGGAGAGAGAGACTTTAATCTCTAATTTGATTTTGTTTTTGGATTTCTTTTTGGTTATTTTCTACTTTCTCAGAAATTTCCTTCATTATTTTTGCCTTTCATATTTTAAATTTCCCTTTTGTCTTTTATAACATTTCATTACAGGTGGAATCCTCTGCAGTAGCTACCTCACAGTCCCTTAAGGGGGTTGCTCTGTTCTAGTTTCTCATATTGCCAGGATTTTTCTGCTGTTTCTTCCTCATGAGTGTTTTCTTTATGTCTGCTTCCTTGCCCTAATTTTTCCTTTTACTTCCTCTTGCTCTTTAAGTTACTGTGTCTCTGACTTAAGGTGTTGAAGTGTCCTTTTGGTAAAGGACTAAAAGGATGAGAAGAGAGAAGAGCAAGAAAGGATAAAAGATTTAAAAAAGAGAAAAGAGAAAGGAAAGGGGGTGAGTAAAAGGGAAGATTGACAGAAAGAAGAGAGGAATAGAAAGAGAGAGACAGTAGTAATAGAGGTGTGCAGTTGAGTACTTTGACCCACAGCCACAAATCCCACCTTCTGGGGGGCCTGGGTTGGGTGGGTCCCTTGATGTATGCAGCTCTGTGATGAACCCCAAAGAGTCCCACAAGTGGTGGACCCCACCTCCACCAAATAGAGAAGAAAAATAAAAATACTATAAATAAAACCAGAACAAACAAAAAAACTTAGGGGATAAAATTTGGGGAAAGAACAAATAACAGGGGCAGAAAAACTAGCAAAAAAGGAAGCCCTTATTATTAAAGAAGGCAATGATTAGAAAGCATATTTGCATAAGAAAAATGAACAAAAAAAGAAACATAAATGTCTAGGGGACAAAAAGATTTTTTTTTACAAGGAAAACTAACATATAGCATATATATTACCTGGGCCATTGGTGATCTTCTGGGATCTGAGATGTTAATCACAATGCTGATACAGCTATGTAAGGTGGAGACTGGAAGTTTCTGCTGACTTCTTTGCCCTCAAACCCCACAGGATGGGAAGCCTGAATCTCTCATCAGCCCACTTAATAGACATGCCTCCACATTTCCAAACTGTGTCCCTTGGCTAAGCAATGGCTTTCCCAGGAAAGCTTGTATCACTCAGATCTCTCCAGAAGTGGCTGCCCTCTTATCAGGCATGCCAGAACCAGCCTCACACTGGGACCTTGAGGGCTGAGCTTGCAAGACAGATGTCCCACAGTGACCATGCCTAGCTTGCAGCCAAACCAGGAGAGCTCTGCTCTGCCCTGGCAACTTAATCCCAACTTCTGGGCATTGTTCAAAGTCACTTGCTCACTCACCCAAAATCTCCCAAGGTAACTCAACCAAGTGCCCAAGTCCAAAAAAACTCCAAAAACCCACAGGGAAGGCGTTCCCCATCTGTAAACTGTCACCACTACTACTGCCACCTCTAACTGACCACAAACACTTGCTGCTTCTCCACTGCTTTTGTCCTCCTCTTGGTTATCCTGAAGTCTCCCTCTGCTTCCCTGAGTCCCCGAAAGGAAGTTCCTGGGTAGAGTCCACAAGCCAGAGGGAGTCTGGAGTTTTCTCTCCCCAATCTCACCATGCCTGTTTGCAAAGAAGCTGTTTCTAGTCTGCCATCTTGCTCTGAACCCCTGCCCTGAGTCCTAAGGCAAACAAATGTACTTCAAACCAGGATGACATTCTGAGAGCTCAGACATTATCTCTTTGAAGTTGAGGACAAAATGAAAATCTATATTACACAGCATATAATATATATATTTGAATATAAATATCACACATGCACTTGATAGTACACACATTATGATGAATCATCCAACAGTAAACAAATCACTACTCAGGTTAAGATAGAGTATTAGCTTCAGCTTACTAGAAATACCTTTGTCACCCTCCCAATAGTACTCTCACTCTTTCCTCCCCAAATAACCACTAGCCTGCATGATGATAAAAAGACTTCAAAACTACATTTATATACTTACTTCTTCTTGAAATCCATTCATATTTTATTAATTGTCAGCTCAAAAAAATTAAAGTATAAAATTAATGAAAGTTATATAAATGAATGACTCTTAAATTAGCTGAAATGTATTACAAATTATTGTATATTTTATTTGAGTTAGGAAGCACACTGTCTATTTTATATAGCCAACTGCTTTAGGATACTTATCTCAAATATTTGGTAACTTGGTGATATTAAGCAATTTTTTACTAAGAAATGTGTCCAATTAAAGCAGGAAGTCTCACAAAGAAAACAATATTTACAATAATCATCCCAATGATTATTTTTACACTGAAAGTCAAAAATCTGAGAAGAGTTTAACCAAGTCCAGTTTTCAATAACATACTTCTGTGATATACATATCATAATTTCATTAATAAAGCATTATTTTCCCATGAGATACTTGCAAACATACTAGTTTTTATAGGATTATCATTTTCTAGAAATAATTATGTAGAAAAACATGCAAATGTTTAGAACTGAACAAAATAAAATTGAAGAATTTTAATTACATTGAGAAATTGAAGATATCATATACCAAGAGATCATTTTATAAGTTTATCAAGAAATTATAATCACAATTACACCAAGGAATTTTTACATTGCTAGAACAAAAATAATTTTACAAATTCTTCTTTTGATAGGTATGTGTGGTATATTAGTAAACACTTACCTTATAGGGAGAATGGATCAGTGAGAGTTTTATAGGTTATAAAATCATAGGTAGGAATGTGTAGAAAAATGAATTTTCAAAGTGACATTTGAATGTGGGAAAAATGTGGTTTAGTGACTATCAGGGGTCATTTTTCTTATTTGAGCTGGCAGAGGTATTAGAAATCAGCTAGTTCAGCTGGTATCACTTTAAAGATGAAGAAACGGAAGATCGTAAATATTAGTGGCAAAATTGGCTAGCAGTCGTTAAGACTTTTATTTTTTCTGCACAAGCTGTCATAAAATTTGATGGCCATTTCATTTTGCTTATATTTAGCAGAAGCCTTTAATTCAGAAGACATTAATTTAATCACAGTTATTTAATTATCAGTAGTTTTTCCAACAACTTCATTTTAAATTTTATTAATGAAAAGGTATCCACACAGGTAGATAAATGTTAAAATAAAATAAGTAATATAACCTAATTATTGCATTATTTATCTCTATCACTTTATCAGTAAATAAAGTGTTTATTCATAGAATTTTCTCTAATCGAATTCTGTGGTGTTCTTTCTGTTGTTCAAATTTCTCAAACTTGTGATTATTATTGTTTAACACACTATGTTATGTTTAGGATGTAACAGTAAAAGGTGAAGAACATAGAATATAAAATTAAATGGTAATTAAATTAATTACATGGCTGAATGAGGCACTTGCAAAATGTATTTCTACATTTTTATATTTACTTTTGAAAATACATTCCACCTAATAAATAGGCTCAGGTTATGACCAAATTCTTAACCTCTTGTTCATAGTCTTAAATTCCAATGAGAAAATAAAAGCACTGAATATCTGCTAGAGAAAGACATGTTATTATTAGTCATACTGAAAATCACTAAAGGAAATGAATAATTGAATGATATCTCCTGCATCAAATGTCATCTCTTTAACTTATTATGGATGAAACGATGTGTATGATTTCATTTGCTATCCAACTTTAAAACTCGAATAGCTTTTTAATGTTAAAATTTTAAGATGTTATATGTATGAGTCCTGTGATGCAAAATATTTAAAATGGGTTATTCTGCAACAAATTTATACATTAATCAGATTAAATTGTTCAGAAAAGAACAAAAGTGAAAAAAAAAAGAACAAAAGTCATCACTGATTTGTTTACACGATGTTGTTCTTATACACGCTCTTCTTTATGTTTTGAAATACTGAGACTTTATATTATATAAACCAAATAAGTTTCCACAATTGCCTAATTGTTTAATGTTATGATCATTGTAGTGTGTGTGTGTGTGTGTGTGATTGGCATTCCATTACACTTAGTTTAAATTTATTTCACACTGAAAAAAGAAAAACATGGTATGATAATTGACAGTGATAAAATAAACTAATCCACCACATAGTGCAATCATCGTTTGGCCTCTCAAATTTCCTCTTACACGTGATTTTTTTTTTCATTCAAAAACTCAAGGGAGATATATGAAATTGTAATTACCATGTATCAGGGTACAACATATTCTGAATTTAGCCAAATCATGCTTAAATGAAAGCGGTACACATATTCTAAAGTCACATTTGTGAATTTAATGATGGGGCAAAATTGTTCTGGTGTTTTGGTGAAAATGGACAAATGAAGTAAGCATACAAAAATGATTCGCCAATTTTTTTTAAGGAGCGATTAGCCATAGTGTGTATTATGTGTTCAAAAGCAATAATTATTTCAAAAATAGTCATTTGAGGAAACCAGATAATTAGTCCAATACAGCTGGCATAAACACTACTGGCACAGATGCTGGTATCATTAAAAATTTGGCACAGCATCTCATAAGCAATACCCCTGGGCAAATGAAACAAATTAAGCACCCAAATATTTTTTAGAACCTAAGAAAGTATACATAGAGGTTTTCGTATTTTGCTTCTAAATTTAAAAAGCCTTAACAACATTAAGAGCAATCCACCATTATTTACTGTGTTCATTTGTAAATTAACTTATATTTTACTTGTTCAGAATTGCATTAATTGTTTTACTCAATTCTGAACATTTTTCTTCGAACTTAACTGTTTTCCTGGGTTTTTGTTATTTTTGTTTTTATTCTTTGTAACCTGCATGCTTATTTTCAAATTTCATTTTTTTCTGTCTTTAAAATTGTCTCATTGGTAAACACTATACCATCTATGCCCTAGGTAGAATAAAATACATATATATTTTAAGAGATAACAGTAAAATACACACAAACTTAAGAAATAGAATATCAAAGGAAGTTGTAAGCGTCTTCTGTGTCTGGACGACATTCCTTTCTCCAGTCCAAAGTAACTGTGCTCCTGAATTTGGTGACGCGTTTCTTTGCTTTTTTTTCTTCTATGTACATATGATTGAAAAATACATATTGTTTTGCCTGTTATGAACACTGATAGTGTTAATTTGTCAATTTTATGAGTTCCAATAAAGCTAACATTTTTTTATCTAAAGACATCGTAATTTTCCATAACTCGTGTTTTGTTAAATTTGATACATTTGATACTCATCCATGCTGAGAGTCACAGCTGCTGCTGACGCAGTTTGGTCTGTTCACTATTCAGTTAAAAACATCCCCCATGATCTGTTCTCTCATTTCTCACAGCGTTTGTGCTTTCTTTCTTCCTTGCTACAAGAAAAACAATATGAACTTCCCTAAAAAAGTTACAAAATGTTTTATAGTATGTCCTGAAAAACACTTATGTTCTCTTCATAAGAAACTCAATTGAGTAAAATGCATGATAAGAAGTTTGTTTTATATATAAATTTATATAAAATTTCACACAAACTCTATGGCTACCCCATTTTTGTGTGTGTGTGTGTGTATAAATTTCCAGTAGATTTCTAATGAATCTTTCTTTAGGATTTAGGGGCACTAGAGCAGAGAAATCAAACATCAATGTAAATAGTTAAAATAGTCTTGAATCTTTACCCACTAAATAATTAAGCAACAGAATGGAACAGCTAGAGAGACAAGGACGACCTAGAGGAGATATGAATTCAGATGGAAACAATAACATCACTTCTGTTGATTATTGTTGGTCAAATAAGTAAAAAGAAGTAAAATATTTTTAACTTCATGATATAATTAAGAAGAATAAGAAATTTCTGCCCAGTTAAATAACCAAATATTAACTGCACAGGTATAATATGGCTCCTGTGAGTCAGCAGTGAACATTAAAAAAGAAATTACACAATAGGCAATGAATTAAGACTAAATAAATGAAGGAAAATACTCTGATATTCTCTGACAAGTAATTAAGTTAAAAATTAATTTGAAAATAAATAAAAACGGCAAATAGAAACAGTATTCTTTTTCTAAATGTTTTCAGTTTTGCAGCCAAACCAAATCTCCAACAATGTGAAGCCCCCCGAGCCTCACATGGAAGCAGAACTCCTGAAAATTATTTAGTTAAAAAAAAAAAGTGGGAGGTATGAGTGGGTGATCCTTACCACTTACCAACAGCTTTAACTCTTGAGGTAGCTGAAGAAGGTTAGATACCCTGTCTTTTCTTTCTGTGGAAGGGTGGTTTGGAGAAGCATAGGGTCATTTCATTTCTTGGGCATCTCCGCAGACCCCGTGCAGAAGAGTGTTCTGTCTCTAGGATTGTGTGTGGATGAGCATAGCTACTAGAAGAGCGAATAGGGTATTTCCTCTGCAAGTTACAGTAATTTGTTATCGTTAACTGGAAAGAAAAGCATGCATGCTGTTTCAGATTACTAGGTACATTTAGTTGAAAAAAGTTTTTATTTAGTCCCAGTGTCTGTGCTCCAAATACTACACCAGAAATTGGGCTTCACTAGGTCACGGTCTAAGTGAACATCGGAAGTGAACATTGGAAGACTTAAAGAACGTCACAAAAAAAAAAGGCACCTGATATCACCCAGATGGGGAGCATTATTCCTAAGAGTAAGACAGATAGATGAACAGGGGGTAAAGCCAAAATAAATCAACAGTTGGAAGCATACGATACCTTTTAACAAATGAATTGGTAATTTTAAAAGTGCCATATGGGATTATGCTAAGCCCTGCTTGTTGAAATTCATAGATCTACAATTTTAACTTTTAACATAAAATTTACAAAGATATTTTTGCTATTGTTAACTGTGATAAAATTTTGTTAGGATATTGAGAAACCAAATTATGACAATAGCTATGACATATTTTATTTTATTTATTTTTGTTTTGGTAGCATTTTTATTTTTTTCAACTAAAATGATTAACATTTAACAATCTGAGGTATGTTTCATTAAAATACTTTTCAGGACTTCAGAGATTAGACTAGAGTTTCTCATAGCTCCTGTGGGGGTGTCCAACCCTTTTTTCCCCTCTCTGTCACACATTGGAAAAATCAGAGTTATTTTGGTCCACACATTAATTACACAAACACTAATGAATGCTGATTACCATAAAAAGGTGCCTGCATAATTTTCATGATACCCGACACCACAGATAAGCAAAAAATGTTCCCACAAAATCAGCATGTGGCCCGTGAGCCACGGGCTGGACACCCTTGCATCTAGAGTTCTTAAAATGGGGTTTCTTTTTGTTTGTTTGTTTTCTTTTGAATTTTAATGTGGGGTTTCTGAACCAGCAGCAGTATTAATATTGCCCAGGAACTCAATAGATACACAAGTTATCAGTTACTACCCGGGAACTACTGAATCAGAAAACTCTGGGGCAGGCCTAGAAATCCATGTTGTAATAAGCCCTCCCCAATTCAGTTTGAAACCACCAGCCCAGACCTTCGTGCTTCCCCCTAGATGGGAAAGCTCTCTTCCTTGGGAGCTAATTGAAATGCAGCTTTCCAAAGAATCCAATTTAACAAAATGGAGGTAAGGCTTGAAATTTGTATTTTAATAAGCAGGCATATTTTGAAATTAAAGTTATTTTAATACTCTATCAGATTATCAGTAATTACTTCATTATAAGCAATGCCCAGACACATCAATAGCAAGGCAGGAGAGAAGCAAAGTTTATTGAACAAGGTAAGATATGTTCACCACAGAGCATGAATGGGCCCATAACAGGAGGCTTTGATTATAGTTTGGGGTCCTGTATGAAATTGTCTAGGCCAGACCCTCCTCACTCTGTGGTGGTTTCAATGTCACCATGGAACCACTCTGTTGGACGGTTGGGAGTTAGTATCACCTGAGTCTGACCACACAGGTGGGTCTTTCTTGATGCTCTCTGAAAGCCCACGAGGAGGGGAGGCCAAACCACAATGCAAATTTAAGCTAATGACATTATAATTATCTTTAGGAGACCCTATTGCACCTGCTGGGCAATCTCCTATATTCTTTTGCAGGTTGATATTACAAGGTGTATGGCTGAATAGGACTCCATGGTGTATATATGTCACAGTTTCATTCATGGGCTGATAGGCATTTGGGTTGCTTCCACAACTTGGCAATTGTAAATTGAGCTGCATGCAGCCTGTGGGCCACATGGTGCAAATGTCTTTGTGGTAAAATGATCTGAAACACATTCCTCTTAGTAAAGTTTCTCAAAAATGGAAAATAAAAAATATCCAAAGTACTCAATACTAATATGAAACCAATATGTAAACAATTACACACCCAAATGAAAGCTAAAACACAAATATCGTCTAGCAAGGGGGAGGGGGGAGGAGGGAGAGTGACTGGTGGGATCACACCTGATGCGCACAGTGTGAGGGTGCTCTGCACGCCCCCTGGTGGGCGGGATCTCACCTGATGTGCACAGTGTGAGGGTGCTCTGCACGCCCCCTGGTGGCCGGGATCTCACCTGATGTGCACAGTGTGAGGGTGCTCTGCACCCCCCCTGGTGGGCGGGATCTCACCTGATGTGCACAGTGCGAGGGTGCTCAGCACACCCCCTGGTGGGCAGGATCTCCCCTGATGTGCACAGTATGAGGGTCCAGCACACCCTCTGGGTGAAGGGCTACATCTCGAACTTAACCTTAGAATTAAAGACAATGTAACCTAAACATTTGAATTTTCATATTAATTTGAAATTTAAAAAAAAGAAAAGAAATTATGAGGTCTAGAACTTAATTTTGCATAAGCCTGCTTCCTTTCCTTTTTGGGGCCACTGCCAGTAGGTTTGGAAACTGAAAAGAAGTACTGTCACTAATGTCACAAAAACATGGCTGAATACGCAGCAGTTTTCCACATGAGATAGACGTGCCTTTTAAGACACAGTGGTGAAAAATATATGAATTTGTGAAAAAATCGATTAAATTTTGATTTTTTACCAGCAAGAATTTTAGAAGCAATTCATAATTACTGTCAGATAAAGGATTAACTCAAGTTTTAGAAGTTTGTTTAAAACTTAGCAAGAATTTCGTTCATGAATTACTTACAAAAGGAATCGTAGGTCATGATCAGAAACTAAAAGACACAGACAATTTATATATTCATCTATGTAAGATATGTTTATATTTCTATTTCCTACACACACAAACAGCTTTAAACTGATAATTATTTTAAACTATTTTATGACACCAACTTTTTGCCTATACTCTGTTATTATTCAATGTCGACCTGTACAATTTGCCATTTTTACCTTGAAGACGTGTTAGATCTGCCATCCATCTTTAAGGTTCATATGCATTCTCATCATTAATCATTTCTGTTCAATGACCAAACTCAATGGCCAGACTAATTAAATATACCTTGGGAACAACTTAAAATCTCTATGTGGTTCTCTAAAGTCATCTTTTGCTAAAATAGCAGAAAACTTCCTTCTAAGTTGGCATGAAAGTGAAAAAAGAAATCATGTGGAATAGAAAAATCAGGGAGAATAATATCCTAAAGGTAAGGATCTTAAATGCCAAGTGTCCTTTCTCGGTCCCCACCATTCATTCTGAAAATGGCCTATCAAAAAAGCTTACAGGGAGCAGTTTAATTACTGACATATGTAATACAGTTTAATTATTGACATATGTAATACATTTTCAGTAGAGGCCTGTGCGTTTATTTAAGGCCACATATTGTACAACAAAACTGTCCTCTAAGGTATTTCTTTCTACCATTTTTTTTTTTCTATCACTTGGCCCGCACTGCTATTTTTTAAGAACAATGTCTTTGGGGGAGATATTTTTAAATAAACCTTAAAGCACATTCTTCTTTAGGAAAAATATGACACGGAAACAGAAGTAAGAAAAAGAGCACAAGGTACTTTTAAAAATTGACTAAATTTAAATATTTAAGTGCATCTGTATAGTAGGTTTTTACACATGTATTTATGCTTTGTAAGTATTTTCTTCACTGAATGCATGTCGGTGTGGAGACTTAGCTCTGCCAGCTCACACCTCTGTCTCTATGGAGGTCCAGATCCTTACTATGTAATGAATAAGGAAATCAACAGTTACCTCCCTTACTGGATGAAGTGAGGGCAGAATCCACTGCATTTGTGGTGCATAGTGCCATCTCTGAGATAGGTGCACACAAATAATGATTAACTAGATATGCCTTTTAATTCTGTGTCCTAAGAAGAATCAAAAGGCTTAATTTCTTTTTTTAGTTATCTATTTTGATTTTAATGAAATATTACCAAAGGAATCTCTCTCTTTCTCTCTCTCTACACACACACACACACACACACACAAGACACACACATTAGTGTATGTCTTGACATGCACGTTTATAGCATGCATAAAACTGCTGCGTGCAAAGTAAGGTTTTTGTGACATTTGTGATAGTCCTTCTTTTCAGTTTCCAAGCCTAGTGGCAGTGGCCTAAAAAAGGAAAGGAGACAGGCTTATGCAAAATTAGGTTCTAGACCTCATAATTTCAACCTGCAAAAGAATACAGGAGATTCCCCAACCTGCAAGCCAAGCCGTGCAGGCGACCTGGAACAACCTAACCTATATGTACAGGGTGGCCATAAAGTTCGTGTACAATTTAAAATCGTGTGCAATTTAAAATTGCAAACGGACTTCATGGCCACCCTGCATATATCATGTTATACACAGCAAATCATATAGTGCTTTTGAAGAATTAAAAATCCCTATAAGAATTGTCAACTTGCCACTAATATATTAAGTTTTAAAGTTTATCCTAAAAATAAGAGATTAAATGTATATGTGTCTAGGTGTGTGTGTTGTGTGTGTGTCTTTTGCCAAATGAAATGCTGTCGTAATGGAACCAGTAAGTTGAAATAAAGTTTATAACATTTTCCGACTTAGACACAAATGCTCTGATGGATGTGGCCAATAGCTATGTCTGCAGAATTAATTTTTGATCTTAGCAGTTCTTCTGCCACATATAGCTATAAGCAAAATTATTTTTAATGACCTCATTCTGGATAACATCTGTCACTGGAAAGTATTAACTATCAACCGCCTTCTTCTAGTTCATAAAGGCTGTCTGAATATTAAAATGGCAGAAAGGAACGCAAATTGAGGACTCCAATAATCAAGACTGGCTCAGAGAATACTATGTTCAAACAAACAAACAAAAATATCCCTCCCTTTTTATTAATCTACATAATCCCTCTTTGGTTTAATGGGATTTACACGAACTCTAGATATATGAGCCTGTCTGAATTTTGAGAGGCTTAAAGTTTTCTTCCAAGCCAGCAAAGTGGATTAAAATCAACCTTTGTGTTTCACAATTTGCATTTAACTGACCTTATACTGCGAGTCTCAGTAAAGCCCGTAAGTGTTTTCTTCTGCCATGGCATCTCTCTAGGATAACATCACCCGGTGCTATTTCCTTTGATGTAGTTCAGCTTGCAAAGCACAGTAACACGAACAAATTCCTTGCCAGATATTCTCTTCTCTCCAACCCACACCTGCCCCCAAAGCGTTCTCTGCTTTCACACTTTCACACGTAGCTCTTCTTGTTCTTCTTCTTCTTCTTTTTTGTGACAAATATTCTCACTGGAGGAGAAAATACATTTTTTGAAAAATCCTGAAGGGGGAAGAAATAGATCTTCTTAATGAGGTGTTGATGGGATGTTGATGAGATGTTAAGGTAGGTCAAGGCCATGCTGCATTTTTTGTCTTTCTTCTCCAGTGGTTTTCTCTAAATTTCCAGTAACCAATGTTGACAAAATGAAACAGAACCTTTGTCTGTATCTCTCTGTCTTCTGCACTGTTGAGTCTCTCTGGCATTCTAAGGATGGCTGACCTATAGCTCTTTTGAAACAGAATCAAGATGTATACCCCTTTGATATGTAAAAAAAAATTTTTAAAGAATTATGAATGAATTGTTTTGTGTATCTGTTGAAATTTGCATTACTTACATAAAAAATCTGAACAGAGGGCCAGGCATGGTGGCTCATATCTGTAATCCCAGACCTCTGGTAGGCCGAGACCTGTGGATTACCTGAGCACAGAGTTCAAGACCAGCGTGAGCAAGAGTGAGACCGCATGTCTAAAAGTAGCTGGACATTGTGGCAGGCTCCTATAATCCCAGCTACTTAGGAGGATGAGGCAAGGGGATCTCTGGAACCCAACAGTTTGAGGTTGTTGTGAACTATGTCACCATGGCACTCTACCAAGGGTGACAGAGTGAGAAGCTGTCTCAAAAAATAAAAATCTTAACATATATGCACAGATAAAAATAAAATGTATATCATACAGTTTCTTGTTTGTTTTGGGGGGCTATAATCTTAGGTGAAGTAAGTTTTATAGTTAATGTAGATGGCAAATGGAGAGGTTGACAAATTTCAATCTCTATAGTAAAAAAAAGGAGAAAAGAGAGAAAGAAAGGCTCTAAAATAACAACAACAATAATAACAGCAATAATAATAATGATGGAGGGAGAGCTGCGTGGCACACTTGTGAGGCCCTGTTGGTCTCGGCAAAGTGGAAAGTTGATGTTTGCAAGTATAAAACGTAAAGATGTGTCAACTGGTGTCGTGCTGTAGGAGCTGGCTGGCTGTCAGAAGCACGGCTGCCCCTGCCAACCTGCCATGGGCCATTTAGAACTAGTTACACGTAGCTCTTGTGGGTATGTGTGACTCAGACCTTCCTCAGCAGATCAGACACTTTGAATCTGTCTTTTCCTTTGTCCCATCCAGCCGAAGGTCCAGGGGGTAGCCATCAGTTATTGTCCAAGACTTCAGCCTTATCAAAGGTAAAACTTTCATTTTTGAAGGTCTGATTTTCACTTTGTGGGTCAATGAGTGTGATTTTGGACTGCTTTGTTATTTGAACAATATATTGAACCATGTAGTGAAAATGGCTCCACAGGCTGAGCCAGGTGGCTCACGCCTGTAATCCCAGCACTCTGAGAGGTGAAGGAGGGTGATCCCTTGAGCTCAGGAGTTTGAGACCAGCCTGAGCAAGAGTGAGAGCCCATCTCTACTAAAAGTAGAAGAACTACTTGGGCATGGTAGCAGGTACCTGTAATCCCACCTGCTCAGGAGGCTGCGGCAGGAAGATCACTTGAGCCCAGGAGTTTGCGGTTGCTGTGAGCTATGATGTTACAGCACTCTACCCAGGGTGACAGAGTGAGACTTTGTCTCAAAAAAAAAAGATAATGGCTCCCCCAAAGGCCCTGGGTAACTAGCAAACGAATACGCGACAAGTAAGAATGACCAAGTATGACAAGATTTTTCCAGCTTGCTGAAGAAAACAAGTGACCATGGCTCCCTGAGCAAATTTTTTCCTTCAATTACACTTTGCTTTAAATTAGGTAATGGTTAGCCAGGCTGCTTTCCCATTAGCACTGATGCAGAGTTTCTAGCTCAATACTGGTATTCATTGGGGTACTTGAAGTCCGTCTACAATGAAGTCCATCTCACTTCCTGCTGGTTGACAAAAGGAACAAAAAAATCAGAGGCTATTCTTTTATTCATGACTAATTAAACTAAGAAATTAAACTATCGAAGGTGCCCTCAGGGCTTAGTTATGCTATTTATTATATTAGTATTTATTACAAGGGGCACAGTGAGGAAATGTTTTTATTCCTATGGAGCATCTGTCCTTTACTCCTCTGGATACGATGGCCATCCTCAAGAGCGTGCTGTAAAAATTACTATTTATGCTACCAGAAGAGGGTTTATCCCTCCCATCTCTGCAAGGAGGGCTGTCTTCTGAAAAAGATGGGGAGCCATATTTTTGTAAGGGCCTTTATCCCACAGAAAAATAATCGTTACTCCTGGATTGGTAGGGGAAAAAAAAAAATAAGGAACAATTCTCACAAAAGAAAACAAAGTAGGAAGTTCCCAAGAGATTTAACCATTTTAAGTGGAATTCTAGCAACATTGTCTGGGAGTTCAGTTAAGGAAAATAGTCACTCTTATACCCCAAGTTTAGCCTATGCCATTGCAAATTTCATTTCCTTTGTGTCCAAATGGATATCATTATAGGTAAAGTGGTCTGACATACCTTAATATTATCCTCATTTTCTTTAATGCTTAAACATTTGGGACAACCTACTGTTATTAGTTCATTCATTCTTGTTTTCTCAGGGTTAGTGTACCCAGAATTACATAGATTGGGTATACTTGTAATAGACAACAGAATTCTAATAGGCTAGCATGTGGAAAACTTAAACCTAGATGAGTTATTATTTGTAATAAGAGGTCGCACGGGATTAAGTACGTTGCCCTACGCTGGAAGAAAGAAAATACAGCTTAAAAAAATAAAGTAGATACGTACAAAGGATACTGTAGTCAGGATTTGAGAATCGAACAGCAGACTGGAGAAACTCAGTTTAAGACCTGTGAAGGGGGCCGGGCCTGGTGGCTCACGCCTATAATCCCAGCACTCTGGGAGGCGAAGGAGGGTGATCCCTTGAGATCAGGAGATCCAGGCCAGCCTGAGCAAGAGCGAAAACCTGACATTAATACAAATAGGAAAACTAGCCAGACGTGGTGGGTATCTATAGTCCCTGCTACTTGAGAGGCTGAGGCAAGAAGACCCCTTTGGCCAAGAGTTTGAGGTTGCTATGAGCTATGATGACACCACGGCACTCTATCTAGAGTGAGACTCTGTCTCAAAAACAAACCAAACCAAACCAAACAAAACCCAGAATCTTTTATATGTATAATTTTTAGTTCTTTTGCTTTGACAGTGGATGGAGTTGTTTTAGTGATGACATATCCAAGAAAAAAATTCCTTCTACTTTAATTATTCACAAGGTAATCAAGAGAGTTTGACAGAGTATATTTTTCCAACAATGTCCAAATTCAGATTTGTTCTTTTCCAGGACACAAAATCAGCTGATTTAGGTTATACAGGAGATGATTAGGTGGTTAAAATAAAAGGAGCCGAAATAGGACTGAAATGAGTTAGTGCTTTAAGACAGTCAGCTAATCAGCTTGAAAACGACCGCAAAGTAGTAGGGATACTGTTATTTGGAGCGGCCCATCTCTGACCTTCATAAGGAGTAACTTGTAGCTTCTTGAGAAGAATAAATAGCAGAATATGAGAGCTGATGATAGTAAGTGGAGTCAGTAAGCCTTGCTCTCTCTGGACGGTTAAGGACGTGTGACAGTTCAGGTAAATTTAACTCAATACTTCCTTTGTTTTTTTCATCTTTCACAAGAATGGTGAGTGGTTTGGACAATTGAGTATCCATGTAAGAGACATAACTTTGAATCATGACTACTATAATAGAAGTGTTTTTCTATCACTAGACAAATAGGTTAAAATGTCCCAGATAGGGAGAACAATGTATGGCTATTTTAGCTACTGTGCATACAGTAGCTCAACAGAAGAATAATTTTAATCAGAAAGTAAACATACTGTTATTAGTGAATAATTGTACTCATAGGGGGAAGTATTGGAAAATAATACATATTTATAATTTACATTTTGCTTTGTTTATATAGTAATTAAAGTTGTTGCTTCATAGGAACTCAAATAAGGAGACAGTCTCAGGCTGATGGCCTTTTGCTCATTTACATTAATAGCAACTATGTGGAGGACCTTTGATCTCATTTAAACCTCTTATAAACTTTGGCAAGTAAGATAAACTAATCAGAATACGGAAAAAAGGGTCAGTGAGTATAATTACATTTCTCAACATTATGTGACTCATTTTTTTTTCCTCGTCCTTAAATGTAAGTCAAGCCAATCAATTTTCCCTAATGTCTGCGTTCTCTGGTAGAAATATAAACTCCATGGTTACTTTGTATTCTCCAGAATCTAGCCCTATATTTGCTCTCAATAAATATTTACTGTAGAAATAAAGCACTCTTTTAGAAGACTCAATTAATGAATCAAAACTAAATAGAAAAAATAACGTTAAGAATTTTAGCGCAGTTGAACAGGACATGGCTTCTCCTCATGATGCTTTTCCAAATCAAGGTATCTTAAAAGATTTCTCTATTCTTTTAATTTTAATTTATTCCACTTGTTAACTATTTTTTTCCTGCATTAGATTCAAAATTATCACGAACATGATGGCTTAAAACAACATAAATCTATCCTCTCACAGTTCTGGAGAGCAGAAGTGTGAAGTCACGGCACGGGGGTCGTCCCCCCTCTGGAGACGCTGGGAGACTCTGCTTCTTGTCACCCCCGGCGTCTGGTGGCTGCCAACACTCTTTGGCCTTAGCTGATGGGGGCATCGCTCCAACCGCTGCCTCTGTCTTACCTCCTCGTGCCTGTGTATTGAAGTCCTCTCTGCTTTTCTCGTATAGGGACACTTGGGATTGGATTCTCAAGCTCCCAGATAATTCAGGAAATCTCCCCAGGTCAAGAGCCTTCACTTAATTGTACCTGCAAAGACTATTTCTCCTAATCAGGCAACATTTACAGGTTCCAAGTATTGGAATTTGATAACTTTGGGCAGCCTACTCTCCCTTCTGGATATAACTCATCATTACATATTTTGAGGACTTCCCATTTGAAGATTCTGGTACAAGGAGTTAAGTTTACCCCCCAAAAAAGGTAAACTGAGGTTACAAAATACACTTCTCCCTTTGGATCATGCATAAAATTAAATGCCATGGACATACTTATTGCAGTTTAAAAGAGTTAAGAATGAGTTCTGTGGGAGAGTTGTCTTTATTGATATCCAAATCAGATGAAATTGTGTATTACCTCATACCCCATTTGTTGGAAAATTGTTACAACTGTGTGCACATATGAGTGATTATTCCTCATGACTTCCCTTACACTAACACCTTGCTCACATCTCTCATGGCTGTTTCTCACTTCTGAAACTATTTTTAATTTCTCACTTGATATTTATTGCCTTTGCACTAAAAAAAGAACATGGAAAGAAAATTGACTAAAGCAAATAACTGGCCTATTTGTTGGCTGAATAAATCAAAAGAACAAGAGAAACGAGAAACTTCTAAATTATATTTTATCTGAAAATGAGGATAAATTTGAAGATTGCTTTTTGAGAAATAATAGACATAATTAACACATTGAGAAACAAGGAATTTTACTGGTTTACAAAAGAGATGCATAAAACTGATGGCAATAATCTTGTCAAGGGCCTCATAAAATTAACTACTTTTAAAATAACATTTTAATACCCCTTATCGGTAAATTGCCATTCTGGGACTTCCCAGCCCCCCAGGGCATGGAAAACTCACCCTGTGTAAAGCCACCTGCCATGAAACAAATTCAGACTCCCGACAAACTCCAACTCTGCCACCCAGAACAGTCATAAAAAACCTTCAGACTAATTTGCAAAGATGCCATCCACCACCAGTTCTCATCTGGTTCTAGTAAGTAACTTTCCTGCCTCATTCACAATCATTTTAATATTTAGCATACAAAGTAACTGTTCAACTGAATTGTGTTTCCCCCTCCCAAAATTCATATCTTGAATGAAGCTCTAAGTCCCAGTAGTGGTTGGCCAGTGAGACCATTGGGTGGTGATTAGTTTTAATGAGTTGATGAGGGTGAGATCTTGATGATGGAATTATTGCCCTTCTAATAAAAAATTGGAGAACTTGCTCTCTGTATAGACCTTGTGGAGACACAGAAAAAAGGGTGGGTCTTCTGCTATCAGGGAGGAAGTTTCTTATCAAGAACTGAATCAGTCCTCAACTTGACCTTGTACTTCCCAGCTCCAGAACCCTGAGATGTAAATGCCTGGTGACTAATCCATCAGTCTATCTCCCAGTATTTCTACCATGTTTTACATTTCTGCTATCCTCCTTTCAACTTCCATTTTGTGGGGGATAAGTAATTACTTATTAGAGCAACCTGTAATTTTATTACAGACATTCAAAAGGCTAAGAATATTAACAGTAAACTCTTAAGTTTTATTACCTCCCCCACCACCACCCCCCAAAAGCCTTTCGACAACAAAAGCCCATTCATTACCGTATTGTCATTTCACACGGTTCCTAGGGGAGAATCACACATTGGGCCAGTCAATTACCAGAAAATCGTAAGCGGTTTTCGTAAAGTGTTACACAGGTAGCAGAACACTTCCACAGATGGAGTTATGGCTCAGAAAGTTTTAGTAAATTTCCAGGTCATGTAAACAAGTAAGTGATACATTTGAGATTCAAAGGTGGGTTTTTCATTCTAAAGCATTTTCACCACTGCTGCACTATGTTCTTCAGGCGGTCCCTTTTGTTGTTTTTGTTTGTTTGTTCTCTCTTCCACTGTTAGCATCCTACATCTCACAAGCTCGTTGCCCTCTCTGCATGTTCTTCTTTCTCTTTCTTCATCGTTATAATAATCATCACCGTAGCAGTAATAGCTTGCTTACACTTAGTAATTCTGAATGAAATGCTAGCAACTGGCATTGTGCATTTAACAAAGATTTTATATCTATGTTATTCAATATCCTCTGAAAACATGCCATACATCATAGTCGATCTGCTGAGAGAGGAGACCTGGAAAAAATAAGGTCTAAAAAAATCAAAAGTCTCCTCATGGGAGCCCAAGGACATTTCTAACAGAACAGAGTCCTCCCTGGAGTGACGCAGCTCTTAGGAATGTGTAGAAACTTAACTTCCTGAGACCTGGAAACTAATGCTTGCTTCTACTTCGTAAAAGCCCACGCCCTCCTTTCCAGTTCTATTCAAACTGCCCACCCAGAAGGCTGTCTGTGGACCAAGAACCCTGGGCTGGACGGAAAAGGGAAAAGACGGACTCAGCTGGGGAGTGCGGACATTTCTGGACTCCAGTCTGCAGTGACTGTGCCGACTGAATAAAGCCCTTCCTCCAAATCCTGGCGTTTGGGTGACTCTCTCTCCACCAGGCCCTCGTCGTCCTGCAGCATGTCCATCTTTAGATTCTGCGTTGACTAAACCACATTGTCCTTCATGTTTCTTTTTCTTTTGGCACAGAGGTCAATTTTTTTGTTTGTTTGTTGAGCCAGGGTAGAAAATGAACGTGGGTGGTGATAGATGCCATGAAAAAATAAAAAAATATACTAATGTCCAAGTTAAGCAGCCTGATCTAAACACGAGAAATCTGAAATACTCCAAAATCCAAAACTTTTCGAGCAGCCCAGGCCACAAGTGGAAAATTCCAGACCAGACCCTGTGGGACGGGTTGCAGTCAAATGCAGTCTAAATTTGGTTTTGTATTAAAAAATCTTGTATAAAATTACCTTCAGGCTATAAGGTGTATGTGAAACATAAATACATTTTATGTTTAGAATTGAGTCCTATCCCAAGGTATCTCATTATGTGCTTGGGAATATTTCAAAGTCTGAAAAAAATCCACAATCCAAAACGCCTCTAGTCCCGAGGGCACCTTGGATGAGGGATTCTCAATTTGTAACAGAAAACACATCTTGGGCATAGTGGATCAGGAGACTGATTTACATACAGTGTCCAACAGGCCTCCGAGAAGGTGACAAGTAGTCTGGGATTTGAAGGAGAGAAATGAACTAAGCAAATCCAGATTAAAAGAATACTATTCCAGGCTCGGTGCCTGTGGTTCAACAGGCTAAGGCGCCGGCCACTTACACCTGAGCTGGCGGGTTAGAATCTAGCCCAGGCCGGCCAAGCAACAATGACGGCTACAACCAAACTATGGCCAGGTGTTGTGGTGGGCGCCTGTCATCCCAGCTACTTGGGAGGCGGAGGCAGGAGACTCTCTTGAGCCCAGGAATTGGAGGTTGCAGTGAGCTATGATGCCACGGCACTCTATCCAGGGTGACAGCTTGAGGCTCTGTCTCAAAAAAAAAAAGAATACTATTCCAAGCAATGGATACAACCAATGCACAGACCCTGAGCCTGAAACTAAGTTGAGGAATAAATGAGACCCAAATGACGTTTATTTGTTTGGAATATAATGATTAAGGAGAAAGCACTAACAGAGATTCTCAGGGGCTGTTTTAGAATGTCATTGCAGGGATAAGCAATTTGACTTTTATAGATAAAATATCAAAGAAACAATGAAGTTTAATAAAAGTGTTGGCACGCTGTGATGTGCAACTGCTATTCAGCAGGGAAAACTCAGAGACAGAGATGTCAGGAGAATCTTGCACAGTTAATGTGAGAGCTGGATGGAGCCTGATGTAGGGGATGAAGGTGCAGAAAATGTATTAGAATCCACAAGCTATGCTGATGGGTTGGACCTGAGAAATGAGGGCAAGGGAGGGATAAGGAAAGCCCCTGGGCATTCACTACCGGAGCTGCGGGAGGCAGGTTCCACTTGCCCTACAAAGTTGAGAGATTGGAGGAGGAAAATGTTGTGAGGAGCTCTGGTTTACCAAAACATTTATCTAATTCTTTAGGCAGCCCCTGTACGATCTGGGAAAGAGACAGATGTTGGGGAAACATCAGCAGGTGGAGTGACGGGCCTGAAAGGAGCCACTTGAGGAGAAAGATAGAGAAAGGAAGATTCTAGTGGAATGCGAGGCTCACAGTGTACATGGAGACGGAAGGCAGCAGAGAACAGGCGGGGGCAGAGCAAAGCACGCACACCCCAACTCTGACTCTTCTCAGCACCCACTCAGGGGTTCTGTGAATCTCCCAAGCTCTGTGCACATGTCCTGTTTATACCACCTTCTTGACATTTAGAGCATGTCAAGGGTGGAGAAGTGTTAATTGGTTTGAGCCACACAAAGGACTGAATTTAAATAACTCTGCTTTATATTATTTGTTGTCTCCCGAGTTAATTGTTGAGAAATTCTAGGATGATTATGGGCATTCTTGCCTCTGCACAAGGTCCTCAATGGAATGATCTGAGTCTTCTCTTTCTTTTACAGAAGGTCAGTGGTCAAGGCCAAGCTCAAGGCTCACCTGCTGTGAAAGTACAGTGTATTCTGCCCAAGGCTGCACTTGACCCACCATACTTAGCCCCATTAGTAGTAATGTCTAGCGAAGGCTGGCAGCTGATTAGAGAAACAACCATATACCATGCAAAGGCTCCTGAAATGCCTCAGAAATATGGTTGCAGCCCCAAAAGAAACACTGTAGACAGCAAAACATAAATTGGTCCTTTCCCTTAAAATAGCCAAATCCCTCAACTAGAAGAATGAACCAAAACAAAATTCCTTCTCCCTGGTATAGTTTATAGCTTTTCATTTTCTCCCCCCATTTCTTTCTTTAATATGATGTGGAAGATGGACCGAGTGGTGGATCATCAAACTCTGATATGTTTCTCAGTTCATCAATCTGTATAGTTGGTTAAAATACAGAAGCCAATAGGGTGTGGCTTGAGTGAAGTGGGACTGAGGGATTTGTTTAATGAAATTAAATTTTTTTGATGTACCTTATAGGTCTAAGTTATTATATTTAAAACACAGAGTATGATGAATCCAGTAATAGTGCTTAAAACATAACATATATAGATTTGTAACAATAGACTAGCTAGTATACCTCTGCAATAAATATTTAAAGAATATTTCTTGGCCAGATGCAGCAGCCCATGCCTGTTATCCCAGCACTCTGGGAGGCAAAGGTGGGAGAATCCCTCATGGAGTTTGACAACAGCCCGAGCAAGAGAAAGACCTCCTCCTGTCAACTAAAAACAGGGAAACTAGCTGGGTGTGGTGGTGGGCGCTGTAATC
The DNA here is from genome assembly GCA_963573935.1 of Arctocebus calabarensis. Classification (NCBI taxonomy): domain Eukaryota; kingdom Metazoa; phylum Chordata; class Mammalia; order Primates; family Lorisidae; genus Arctocebus; species Arctocebus calabarensis. Next base: position 80,413 of record CAUYON010009883.1, on the reverse strand, counting down.
CCAGCTACTTGGGAAGCTGAGGTAAAAGGATCGCTTGAGCCCAAGAGCTTGAGGTTGCTGTGAGCCCTGATGACACCATAGTACTCTACCCAGGGCACATAGGGAAGGTCTGTCTCAAAATAATAATAATAATAATAATTTTTCTTGATGAATATCTGAATATCAGTTGGAAGGGTATCAGTGCATAACCAGCACTCTACCTGCTGACCGGCCTCTGTGCAGTTGTGCAGTGGGATGGCAAGATGTTTGGACCTAGGGACCTTGCGTCCCAGTCAGTGGCTGACACCTCAAAGACACCCACACATTTCCATGCAATTGTGTTCCAACATTCTCTTTCTCCCTCCTAATTCTGCACATTCCTCTTAAGAATTAATTTCTGTCTTAACTGTCATTCACTCCATCCACGGTTCTGGAGTCATCTTCCTTCCCTCACTTGGCAGGTGGGCAGGGCGTCTACAGCTGTGAAGTGCTGCCCACCTTGGCCCATCCCCATGGCCAGGCTAGCACGGGCTTTGGTCCACTTGAAGTGTTTGGGAAAGAAGGTAGAGATTCAATTACTTTGGCCTCAGTGTTGACTTCATTGCTTACAAATATAAGCTATGTAATTAATGCATTCCTTTAAGTGCCCTTGTGTACCACAGGCATAGATTCTGTTTCTATAATTAAATCATAAACCCACCAGGGACAAAACTCATCTCATATTTTTTTTGTTTTTGTTTTTTTAATTTATTTCTTTTTCATTATAGTTTCAGGTTAATTTGAAAGTACAAAGAATTAGGTTATAATGTTTGCATTTGTTAGGTGGAGTCCCTCTTACACGTGTGTCCTGCTCCCAGGAGGTGTGCCATACACCCTAAGATTTTGCCCATTAAGTGGAAGCACAACCGTCCCCCTCCCCTCTCCCTGATCTCTCATTCCCCACCCCCACCTTGAATTAATTTGAGTTTTTCTCTTACATGGTCATGTGTTAGATCATCTACTGGCTTCATATTAGTATTGAGCGTGTTGGATCCTTGCTTCTCCATTCTTATGATACTTTACTAATAAGAATCACACATTTTCTTGGAATGTCCAGTGTATATTATAATACAGTTCCTTGTACATGGTTGACAATAAAAATGTTAGCTAATGATGAAAAAGAATACTAATTAGATATTTATACACCTATCTTCTTCACTAGGTTAGGTAAGAACTGTATATGTTCTAAACTCCTCCCAAAAGTCTTGAAGTTAGTAAATAATTCAGGTTTATTTCCTATAATTATACACCACATTTTAAACTTAAATACATACATTTCTATGAATGACAATGAGACATATAAATACATATCAGCACAATGCTTGAGTGTTACATCTCTTTGTATTTTCAATCAATTGTTTGTTATGTTCCTTCTGTTTTTGGTTGTATTTGTTTTGCCTTTCTGGTTAATTTTTAAATTACTTGAGAAAGAGTGAAAATCTTTAACTTCATTTGTAAGCCCTCACAGTGATTAAAGCATTCGTCAGCAGTGATAGTGTTCAATACTTGCATTGATCGTTTTATTAATTACCTATCTCTATACACACCTTGGTCAAAGTAAATTTGTTTCTCAAGAGTATGGTGTATACTAACCAAAAAATGCAAGCTGTTTCTCAAAGAAGTAACTTTCAAGTCTGTGTAGCTTTAACATCTTTTTACAATATTGGGTAACTCTTCCATAACATTAAGTTTCTGTGTTTACCTGAACACTTAGAAGAATAATTAGAAGTTATTAAACTGAAAAGAAATATTTCTGAAAAACACATCATTTAACCATGCTTATAAAATGAATAAGAAATATTATGAGTGTGATCATGACAGTCTCAAAGCATATTTCTCAGCAAAAGAAGTGATTTTCTCATTATTCTCCTTATCCCTAGGAAGAGAACTTTGTTGCCCCTGACCCGATCATACTTTATGCTTACAGTATTCTTTTTGAAAAAGAATGCAAAAAATAAATACATTCACACACACGCACATGCACAACTTATATATGTTGACCTTTGTTTTTTAAGTATGGGAATTTAAAGATGATATTCAAAACATAGAACATTTTGGTCATTTTAAAATTAGTTCACCATATTTCAAGTGTAGGTACAATCCAATAGGCAAATATCCCACTAGACAATAGTGGCTCTAGTGTTTACATCTAGATGTTTTCCTCATAACCAGCAATCCCAACACACACACATGTAGTGGGTTATAGGGCAGTGAAATGGATTACTCTACTAGATTTTTTTTTTTTTAATTGAGATAGAGTCTTGCTTTGTCGCCCTGGGTAGAGTGCCCTGGAGTCATAGTTCACAGCAACCTCAGATTCTTGGGCTCAAGTTATTCTTCTGCCTCAGCCTCCCGAGTAGCTGGGACTACAGGCACCTGAAACAATGCCCTGGTAGTTTTTAAATTTTTAGTAGAGACGGGATCTCACTCTTGCCTTGGCTGGTCTCAAACTCCTGAGCTCAAGTACTCCTCCTCCTCAGCCTCCCAGAGTGCTGGAATTATAGGCATGAGCCACTATGCCTGGCCGGTTCAGCTAGCTTTTTTTGTTATAGAAACTATGATTGAGCAGCATATAGATGTATATATTCTCAACTATCCATAAAGTACTTCATAACCGTTATTTATAAATCTATGACATTCTGACATTTGGGAGGTTCACAAGTGTGAACCACTCTGAGGACAAAGTGCAAATAAAGAGCAGAATGATTATACAGTTAATAGGTGATAGTTAATTTTTATGTATCACATTGGTCAGAAGGTGCCCAAGGGCCCAGATGTTTGGTCAAACATGATTCTGGGGGAGTCTGGGTGAGATTAGACTGTGGACTCAGCAGATTGTCTTCCACAAGGCCGGTGGGCCTCACCTGACCTTTGAAGGCCTGAATTGAACTAGAAGCTTCAGTAAGAGAGAAATTTTTTTCCTGCCTTTATGCTTAATTGAAATGGCAGATTGTGCTCATTCTGAGCCCTCTAAATTTCAGATTGGAGCCACTCAGGTCTTTTTCCTGGTTCTCAGGGCTTCCATCTGGGAGTGGGAGGATGTCATCAGTGCTGTTGGGTCTGCTTGCTCACCACAGATTCATGACTACATAAACCAATTCCTTACAAACAAATACACACATTTTATGAAACCAAGATACAAACAACTACACTCTCACAAGAAAGGTAGAACATAAGTATAGTCTAGCTAGGGAGGGAAGAGGGGAGGAGGTAGAAGGGAGGGGAAGAGGCAAAGGGGAAGGAGAGGGGAAGGAGACAGGGTGGGAGGGGTTGATCTCATCTAATGTGCAGAATGTGAGGGTGTTCAGCAGGCCTGCTGAGTGAAGGGCCCAACTTCAACTTGAACTTTATCTTAGTAATGAAAACAATGTAACCTGAACATTTGTACATATTAATTTGAAATAAAAAGAATACATACATTCTATTGATTTAATCTCTATGGAAAACTCTGACTAATAACATCCCACATTTTAATATAATACAATCTTTTATTATGTGCTATAATGTGCCATCCCTCTCTCTATATATGCACACACACACACACAGTTGCCATAAAGTTCATATGCAATTTAAAATAGTGTTCAATTTAAAATTGCACATGAACTTTATAGATACCCCGTAAATTTAATATACATTGAATTCAATAAAATATGTCTAAAATGTCTTTAAGTGAAGAAAATAAAAAAAAAAATCTAACCTGACTTTCATTTTGTTCACATTCATTCATTCTTCTGTCCCATGTTTACTACTTATTTTTGAATTACCTATTAAGCCAGTATAGGTGCTAATTATTTTCCAAAGCAGACGTGAGCTAAGAAGTCAAATAACAAATAACCAAATCAATGCCTACTCAGATGATTAGCATATTGGAGAGGGAGAAAGAGAGGAAAGTTGAAGGGGTTAGGCGTGCTGGGGGTGGAAGCAGTGAGTAATTTCACAGAATGGACAAGAGGGTGTTCACTAAGAAGGTGGCTTCCTGCAAAAGTGTGAGCGATAGTCACACAGAGCCTTGGGGGATAATATAACAGATGAGCAACTCCAAGATCCTAAGGTGAAATTCGACTGGGATGCTGGAGAAAGGGCAGGCACCCAGGGCAGGCTGGGACTGACTGATCTCAGCGGAGACTGAGACAGGACGAGGCCAGAGCAGCCCCGGGGCGCTGAGACCTCACGGGCTTTGGGGCCCAGTGGTAAGAAATCAGCCTTCCTTCGCACAGAGAGAAATGGAAAGTTATCTCCAAAGTTTAAAAGAGAAGAATGGTATATTTAATGGCTGTTTTTTTTTCTTTTTTAGGGTTTTGGTTTTTGTGTGTGTGTGTGTGTGGAGGCAGAGTCTCACTCTACTGCACTTGGTGGAGTGCTGTGGAGTCACAGCTCACAGCAACCTCCAGCTCTTGGGCTCAAGCGATTCTCCTGCCTCAGCCTCCCGAGTAGCTGGGACTACAGGCGCCCGCCACAGCGCCCAGTTAATTTTTGATGCAGTTCGGCCGGGCTGGGCTTGAACCCACAGCCCTCGGTATATGGGGTCGGCGCCCTACTCGCTGAGCCACAGGCGCCGCCCTAATGGCTGTTTTAAAAAGAACAGCCTGGCTGCTGTCGTGCAAGAGGCTGGAAGAAAGGAGGGGCGGAAGCAGTTGGCACAGTTGGGGTTATTAGTGGAAGCCCGGCAGGAGACGGTCCGCTCGCAGGAGGCTCGCTGCGGAAAACGCGGGGAAATGGTGGAATCCTGGGTCCAGGAAAAGAGCGTCCATAGCAGGCAGGAGACGGGCCGTGACAGAAGCCGATGAGGACCCCTCACATTATTCGCTTGAGCAGCAGGAGTGTGGATGGAGACAATAACACGCGGGCTGCGCGGAGCAGGTGGAGAGGAAGAAGACCAGGTGCGGGCCTCGCTCGCTGTGTTGATCAGTTCCACGCCGAGAAGGGATGTGGAGAACACAGCTGTGCGGCTGAGTCCAGAATCTGGGAGCCAGAGGTGCACTGACGTTAGACTGGATAACTGAAGACAGTTGTCATCACCTATGGACGGGTTACAGGCCATACAACTCAAACAGAGTCCCCAGGGAATCCGCCTGGACACCAAGGAAAGGGGCTGCAGAATTAAGCCTTGGGAATAAACAGGAGACCAGGAAAGCGGAAAACAACCACCAGTGACATGGTTGAAATAAGGAAAATCAGAGAATGTGGATGACCAGGAACAGAAATTAGGTGGAGGAAGTGTCTGGAGGACAGTGATACTCTTGGCAGACTACGCAAGAGAGGGTCAAGAATTGACCACTGGACTCAGCAATGCAGACGTCACTGGCAAGATTTTTAAGGAACGGTGGGACTGAAGTCTGAATGAAGAATGTTTAAGTAATAGGGACACATTTTCATCATTTAAAAAAAAATTGTGAGGCAAAATGAATGTAAGAATACCCCATTTCTTACATGGGCTTCTGGTCTTTCTAACTGTACAAAAAATAACTAGTGTAGACATATTGCTATTTCAAATGTACTCTGGAATATTTATTTTCTTTTTCTTTTTTCTTATTTTGGAGATGGAGTCTTACTCCGTCACCCTGGGTAGAGTGCCTGGTGGTGTCACAGCTCCGAGCAACCTCAAATTCCTGGGCTCAAGTGATCCTCCTGCTAGTTTTTTGGTAGCAATGGGGTCCCACTCTCACTCAGGCTGGAATATTTCTTAAATCAAAATATTGAGAAATAGTTTCTAGTTATAGAATTCGTATTTGCATTATGTAATAAAGGGTAGAAGCCCCCCCCCTTTCTCTTCAGGCTATCCCTAACCTACAAGGTCCCTAAATTCCTGACATTAATTCCTTTCTCCTAAATGTTCCAAAATGATGTGACCATGCTCCAGTAAATTCTTATTGAACACAATGGCAATCAATACATTCAATTCAATAACCTCCACTATTGCATCAGTCGGATTATTTTGTTCCTGTAGCTCACAGGAGCTGTGAAAAAACAGAGCAGAGACAAGACACCAGAAGGTGAAAAAGATCGAGGTGCTCCTAACTATGATTAGTGATGTTCGAAGCATCGTATTGGTTATGAAAAGAAACAAAAGCAGTCATAACTTAACTTTAAAGCAGCAATCATTATTGTGTAAACTTACGTCTAAAACTAATTAAATCTAATCTCTTGATATGTCCTATAATGTGCCATCTCAATGTATGAGCTACAGATATTGTCATAGTGATGCAAAAGGATAAAATATTTTTAATGTCTTTCAATACCATGTAACATAGTTGATAAAAGCTGAACAAACCAAATCACTATTTAGGATGATGATGATTTAGTATTTAGTATTTTAATATTCACTGTAGATGTCGAAAGGCAGAGTCAAATACATATCTACAGAATCAAATCAATGATAACAGGGGAGTAACATTAAAGCAGATAATTTTTCCAAATGCTATTTTATTCAGCAAACAGGAATTATGCTTGTTAGAAAGTTCAGGATCTTTTTTACAAGGTCTAGAAAGAAATTTGAACGTACTAAACTCACTATGTCAAGACAGTATCATTTGTGGCATAATAAAATACCCCATTCTCATTTTGCCTAATTATAGGTTTTCTAATTCCATACATGTGTTTTTCTCAACAATACTTGTAATACATTACTTCATTGGGAACACATGAATGTTTTTTAAAAGTCATGTAAGTTTGAAATTTGCTACAGTTTATTTGACATTTTAAAATGGTATCATTTCTGTATTAATATAATATGAATTTATTCAGATGTTAATTAGAAAACACTTCAAAAATTATAAATTCACTGTTTTCTAAATATTTTATTGTACATTAAATCTGAATCAAACTCACACCTTTGACTTTCTCCCTGAAAATCTTTTTCTTTCTTTGTTCACTGAATACCCTACAGCTTCTCAAAGAGAAAAATAAATACACACTCTAATAATGAATAGTTTCCCAGGGCACATTTTGTTTTCATTGGGCATAGTTTTAATAAAGGCAGGAATAATCAGTCTCCACTGTGTTTACCAAAACTTTGCAACTTTGCACTACATTTTTTTCCCTTTTAAATGCATAAATGATTACACAGGCTTCCTGTTCGAATTGGTAAAGTTTCTTTTAACTATTTGAATGATATGTTTTGACACAAAGTCTCAAATGCCTTAATTTAAAGACAGGTTTATGATCGATAATGCTTAAGATTATGATGAGTGATGGTTTACTGATTTTTTTCTTGCTTGTCACCCAGGGAACTCATGAGTGGTTCCCTGGATCTATCAGACTTGTCTAGTTGGAAGGTGTTTTAACTCTTTTCTCCCCATGTCTAACTCTGTAAAAGAGATGGACATAAAATTACATGTGTATTGGGTTTGAATTAATGTTATTTGCTCCTTTAATTAAGCAGTGGTATTTTTTTTCAGGGTTGTTTAGAAAGAGGGCAGAAAATTGGGCATATGTCTGAGTTATGCAAACACAAACATATTTGAACAAATGCAAATACAAGAGTATTTAGGGCACTCATAAAATCAACCTGGGATGCCTTAAATCCTTAAATTCAACCTTAGTAAAAGTGAAATATAATGAAGAAAAGATATTCAGTAAGTAAAATGGGAAAATAAAACAATCAAAATTAATATTATCCCCAGATTCTCTCCTGTGATCTATCTTAAAATACTTGATAAGCAACTTCTTTTCTGAGAACATGGAGTCTGGAGGTTACATAACCTCTTTTTGACAAATTAAGTTGGTTTTAGACATAGAATTACCTAATCATGAAATGACCAACCTGGAAAAAGTTTTGAATTATCATCCAGATCAGTCTTCCATTTTCATATCTCTGACAATTAATATTTATCATCCAGATTTTTTCATGAAGAAAAGTGTTTCTTCATGAAAAAAGAAAAAGGAAATTATAGCTGAAAAATATTTCAAATTCATTTCAATTGCATATGTATGCACATATGATCTCATTTCTATAAAAATTGTAAACAAATTACTAAAGGTAGTTAAATGGGCATCTTCACAAAGATATTAACTTATTCTTGGTACATGTCCCTTTCTTTCTCTAATTTACATTTTAATATTTTCATAGGTAATGAAGATAATGAAATATGCTGATGAATGTGACTTAATAAGGATTATTTTTTACCTTGTTGACTTACATTCACTCTACTCTTCACCTGTCGTTAGCACTCAGGATTTTATTCTCTTAATGGTTTTCCCCCAAACAATGGCCAAAAAATTCTGTACCAATGGTAGGCAAACGACAAACCTTGTATGGAAAATAGAATTTATTTAACAACTGTTATATGTCATTAACTTATATTGGACATCTTATATAAATTACCAAATGTCATTTTCAAGTTTCTATATGATAAATTTGCTCAATATGTCACATTTTAAAAATGAATCTAAAGATTGTACTTATTCAAGTAAAATCTGCAAGATGGCGTGTAGAAAATTTTGGAACTAAGATATAAATTCAGGGTCAACTAAGACCAAAAATTCATGTGTGTTTCCATTATACAGTAATGTCTCTATTAGAAGACTCTTAACTGCAAGATCTCGATACTTTCAATAAGCACATAGTATAGTGGCTTTAGTCTGAATAAACACATGTGTTCACCTGACCTACTCTAAAACAGTCGCCACTACACACATGTGGCTATTCAATGTATTTATCGTGAATTGAGCGGTGTTGCAAGTGTAAAATCGATGCCAACTGCAAAGTCTTGGTTGTTAAAAATAAAGCAACATATATTTTAAATTGATCACATGTTTAAGTGATAATACTATATTTAGATATATGGAATTGAACAATTCATATTATTAAAATTAGTTTTCTCTGCTTGTTTGTACTTCTTTGTTAGTTGGCTACTAGTAAATTATATGTATGACTTATATGTGTCAGTCAAACTATATTTCTATTGCTCTAGAGCACCATTTGTTTATAATGATTGACATTATTAATGATAACAATGCTGAATGTAAAATCATAGTAGGGTACAAAAACTACACACATTTAATAAAAATAACTGTCAGCATTTTAAGTCTTTTATAAATGATAAGATCTCTAGAGGTTCCTATGTCACTTTTCCTGAGGGAACCACACTCATTATATCTGTCATGCGCAGTGACAGGTGCCGTTACAGCTGCAAAAGAATCTCCTTTTATATCTCAATTTCCATGTTCTGAGAATGAAGAATATTTCACCTTTCATCTGGAAATTTGCCATTATTTAGCCTCAGGCCAAAAGCTTTATTTTTTTTTTAAACTTCTTATAAACTGACACAGGTTGTGAAGATACACCTTTTTTTTTTCCCTTTGCAGAATACTCTGATTAAAATTACTTTATGAAATAAATTTAAATCATGAAAATATGAAATATTTAATGTGGTCAATATATTTTTTCATAATAATAAGCATAACATGCATATTAGAGATGTTATTTACAGGCAATCAACTCACTAATATTTTAATGATTAAAAAAGAGACGTGAAAAGCACAGTATTAATTTGCCTTAGAAATCTTAAAAAGTTGGGCGGTGCCTGTGGCTCAAAGGAGTAGGGTGCCGTCCCCATATGACGGAGGTGGCAGGTTCAAACTCAGCCCTGGCCAAAAACTGCAAAAAAAAAAAAAAAAAAGTTAATCACATGCTTATATAGGTATACATATATATATATATATATATATATATTTTTTTTTTTTTTTTTTTTTTTTTTTGGTAAAGACAGAGTCTTCACTTTATCACCCTCGGTAGAGTGCCATGGCGTCACAGCTCACAGCAACCTCCAACTCCTGGGCTTAGGCGATTCTCTTGCCTCAGCCTCCCAAGTAGCTGGGACCACAGGTGCCCTCCACAACTCCTGGCTATTTTTTGATGCAGTTTGGCTGGGGCCAGGTTTGAACCCACCACCCTCGGTATAAGATGAGCCTTAGAAATCTTAGAAAGTCAATCATGTCCTTTTATTTTTATTTAAGATGTTAGAGCGATCTCACTCTTTGACTTAATTTGTTTTTGTATTTCTTGCCACAATTCACTACTTACCATGAGAAGCCAGGCCTAGAAATTGTGCTTCAGGGTAAGCTATTATGGAGATTACTTTGCCCTCTTATCTCTTTGAAGCATATTTAAATAAAGTCTAGAAATCCTACTTTTTTTTTCTTGCTTAATGGGAAGATGCTAATAATAAGTACTAGCTTGAGAGACCCATAAAAATCTCACTTTCTTCGTTTGAAACAGCTACGAGGATTTTTACAGCTCTCTGGGTTGCTCAATCCCTCCTGAGATTACTGCATTTGTGAGCGGAAACAGACAAGGTCTTAGAAGCCTTAGTAGTATTTTATCCTACAGTGATGGGGTGGCTCGTGCAGGCAAAGCTATAACGTTTCATCAGTGAATTTAAGTATTACTAGGGCTTATAAGATTAACCACACACTGATTGCTATACAGATATTCACATAGCATATCTATAGAGCTGTTTATTATGTGGTTTACCCGTGCTAAGCACTGGGAAATACCAAGGTGAAAAACTAAATAGTCACACTTTTTTATTTTTGGAAGAACAGGAGCTAGCTTATATCAAAAGATTCTTCCAATAAATGGTGGATAAAACTCAGACTCCAAAAAACTTTATAAGTTTATAAGTAAGTGAAAGAATTATAAGTCAACTACAAGAACTAAATCAAAGAGAGAAACAGAACCTTGGGAGACAGAGAGCAGGGCCAGTGTTCACCGCGAGGGCTTGTTCTTCAGCAAGAATGAATTCTATGGTCGCACTCTCGTTTTCCTTTGTATCATGATGACTGTAGGAGATATTCGAAAAGCACCATATTGACATAATTAAAATAACATTTTCCTCAAGAATATCTTCCTATCAAGCAGGGTTCCATTAATATAATAATTAGCCAAGGGTAGGGTTTTCCTTCATAATCTTTTTCAGTTTTATACACGTTTAAAAATACCTGAAGCATCAACATAGCAAATCTTGACTTCTGCCTCTAGGAGGATTATATCACTGAGCTATAGGGACATAACTGGAAATCAAGATTTTCCTTTTTCTTTAAAATTTTTTTTAGACAGACTCTTACTCTGTCCCTCTGAGTAGAGAGCTGTGGTGTCATCATTGCTCACAGCAACCTCAAACTCTGGGGCTCAAACAATCCTCCTGTCTCAGCATCTCAAGTAGCTGGGACTACTGGTGCCCACCGCCGCACCTGGCTAGTTTTGGAGACAGGGTCTCACTCTTGCTCAGGCTGGTTTTAGGCTTCTGAGCTCAAGTGATCCACCCTCCTCGGCCTCCCAGAGGGCTGGGATTACAGGTGTGAGCCACACCCCCTGCCAAGATTTTCCAAGGATATAGATGCCTCACGTCAGTCAATCCTAGTGCTACAGATTGAGTGTGCCTTCCAAAGTTCAAGTGTTGGAAAATTAGTCCACAAGGCAACAGTGCTGAGAAATGAGACCTTTTGGAGGTGGTCAGGTCCCGAGGACTCTGCCTTCACAAGCAGATTAATGCCATTCTTGCTGCAGTGGGTTCCTTACAAAAGGATGAATTCAGCCCTCTGCCCTTCCTCCCTGGCCGGGTGATTCCTTTGCCAGTTAATGTTGCACAAGCAGTTCCTCCTCCTCAGATGGCAGCCCCTTGCCCTTGGACTTTCCAGCCTCCAGAAACATGAGGAAGAAGCTTCTGTTGTTTTTGAAGTTTTGAGGTCTGTGGTGTTCTGTTATAGCCACACAAAGAGATTGAGGTCCCCCCAGGCGATGGTACTAAGGATGTGAGGAAATTCTCATGGTGTGAGCAGAGGTGAGGAGTTCAGGACACAATAAACTAATAACAGCGAGAAGCTGCTAACTCGTAGGACAAATAAAGCAAGTAAGGACATAATGTGACCTGTGCACACAGAAAAGCCCCTCAGTGGGCCTCACCCCAGGTAAGATGCTCTCGGCAGAGACAAGGTCCTGCAGGAGGACGCACAACAGGTAGCCACGGCCTCATCCGCCTTTAGTTTTCCTGCTGGAAACTCCATCAATCGAATCTATGCCAAAGGCAACCAGTGAAGCTGGTGAAATTTTATGGCTTTTCTTATCAGCAAAGGAGTGCTTACACCATAAGGAGAAAGGATGCATTTTGATCCTTTAATGGTGCAAATGGAAATATTTTGAATACTATTAAGGGCAGTGATTTTCAACAGGTGTGCCCCCACAAATTTTGATCATTCATTAAGTTATTTTTGAAAGAAGTTCAAAGCACAGTAAGTATATTCTTTTACTCTTTTTTATTTTTTTGATCAACATAATTTAAGTTTCCCATGGAAGTTCAACTATAAGTTCAAGTGCCTTGTAGATAAACAAGGTTCAAAAACTGAATTAGGTTGTTAGGTTGAAAATAGAGAAGATAATTTAAGATCAGAACCTATTTAAGTGTTCTACCAGGTGTGTCCCACCCACAGTCTGCGGGCAGATTCTGTGAGGACTTTTTTGCTTACCTGTGTGGTGGTGGATATCACAAAAATTATGCACAGGCCTTTTTTATTTTTCTCATCAGCTTTGATTAGTGTTTGTGTTTTTAAAGTATGTTCCAAGACGATTCTTCTTCTTGCAGTGTGGCACAGAGAAGCCAAAAGATTGGATACCCCTGACGGTCTTCCTATTTTGGAAGGCAGCCACCAAAAAGCCCTGGGCATCAAACATGGAAACAAACTCACGTTTTCTGTGGGTACAGTGCTGCACAGTGAACTGACGCCTTTGTTTTCTTTTATGGAAAGACCAAATAATAAAATATGAAGCCCAAGAAAACACATGTTCCATGCCAAGCTCAGAACAATGGATTCCATGTTGTCCGTGCTTATATATTAGATAAGAAACTCATGGTGTTCCATCAGTAGAAATTTATAAGTGTATTAAAATTTTACAAGGCTCAGAATGTATAATGAGATTATTGAAATGAGTAAAATGTGGTCCCTTTTCTCAGGGATTTTACTTAACAGGGAATAACATACACTCAATAACGTCAGACACCCAGTAAGTACTGAAAGAGATACAATCACGCTACCGTTGAAGCATATGGGAAGATAATATATTTCTGAATGTAAGTATCCAGAGAAGCTTCACGAGAAACGTAGCTTTTCAGTAGGCAGTGGAGGATTGATTCCAGGGAATGGATTATTCTACGAAGTTTTGTGAGGGATAAATAGATTTTTCAGACATGATATTTTAAAAATTACTGAATAATAGAATCATTTAATGTTAACATAAAAGGAAAGATTCAGAGTTTTATTTTATCTTCTTATCAATCCAGCATTCTACAGGGTTGTAGATAGTAATGATTTAAGAATTATTTATGCAACTCTTTCTGCTCGATTTCTGGGTAGGAGTATATGTATTATAGATCAGTTAGTAAATATTAGCCACCCTAAAATTACACTTTTTTGGTACAAGTCCTGTTTCTACCATTTACCTATCAGGTAGTGATTCTGCCCAGATTATAACCATGCCTAATTCATATTTTCCAAACTATTAAATGCCATTCCACTACTCCATATACTATTGTATATTTGACATAATATTTCGTTATATCATTTACTTAAAACATTAATAATTTTAGTAAATTACCTAAAATGACATATCTTAACATTCTTATAACTAAAATGAGAAACCGTAAGTCCCCGAGATACCACATGCCTATACTTACTGTATCACCTCCACTGTGACACTGAACACCCAGATTAATTTCGCATTGTTGATACAATGGAAATTGCTTGTTCTAAGTGCTTTATTATTTCCTATTTTAATCCTCATAATAACACCATGACACTTGTTTTTCTTTCACAGATGGGGACTCAGAGGTTCAAGGAAGTTAAAGGTCTTTCTCAAATCACAAAGCTATTATGTGTTCAAAGCAGAGTATGAAATCTGGCATTTCTGCTCCAGAGCACACTTGTTTATCCACTGCGAGTACGTTTCCCTGACAGAAGAGCTTTAAAAACTCAGGTTGATAATCCCAGTGAAATTTGGTTTGCTTTTTTTTTTTTTTTTTTTTTTGCCTTTTCCCTCTTTCATTTGAAGATATTTTGCCACCTATTTTCAAAAATTCTTCCTTTAATATCGTACTTTTACATTAGATAGTATATTTGTGTTTTTCTTTGTGGAGTCATATTTAAGTAGCTCATCTAAATTGCCTATAAGAATAAATAAAAATAAAGTTGTATCCCATGGATAAGCAAATACTTTCCTATGCTTCCAAAAATGTATGTTATATACTTACACATTTACTTATAGAATATATAAGTATATAATATGTATATACTTGCACATATTGCTTATAAATTTTACTTTTCTTTCAAAGCTTTTTTTTTCTAATTTGAAATGGGATCTGAATATACTTGGTTCTATTAAAGCTTGCTTCAATACCTATTCCTCACTCTTACTTTAAGACTTTCTTAGAAAAAATAAAATTAAAAATTCTGGAGCTATCTGCTAAACTTTGTCTTTAAAATACTTTCACTTTCCCAGTCATTGTAGGGAAGGAAGAGAGGAAAAGTTTCTTATGGTTCTAAACTAAAATTCATGGTTTATGAGTTGTCTTGCATGAATTAGCTCCCATATGTTGTAAGTGTTGAATAATAAACTGCAGATTTTTAAGTCACCTACAGAACTTTAGGGATAAAAGAGTCCATCTTCTCTCTCTACCTTTTTCCTGGGCCCCATGCTCAGCTCAGCATTTCAGACAAATGAGAATGTGTCCGTGTATAACAAGTTTCCAGAGCTGATTTCTTAATGTACCCTAAAATGGTTTCACTCTTGCTTTAACAGCTTTTCCTTCTGGCTAAGTTTACTGCTGCGGCTAAGCCTGCTTCTGCTCCTTGCCCCTCTGCGGAGATGAAGAACATCTGGCCGGTATCTTCTGTGCAAAGGCATTAGAAATTCTGGACTGCAGTAATGAAAGCACTTATTTGCCTTGGACTCCCATTTTTCAGGATTTTTTTGAACTTTTATATGTTTTGAAGGGTTTCGGGATGCTTCCTGACTTCTGGAACACTTCTTTTTAATGAACCCAATGTTTTTCCATATGAGCTATTTCCTGAGCAGCTCAGAGTGATAACAGTGTAGTTCTGTATAACTCTGGCATATTATTACCTTATTTCTTCACACATTGCTATCAGAGACATGAGGTGTCTGGGTAGATACACACACATAAATTTCTTCATCTGGTCTGAAAATAAAGGGAAATGAAACCAACTACCAAAAAGTATTCTTCTCATTATTATAATTATTTTTTAGACAGAGCCTTACTCAGTGCCCTGGGTAGAATGTGTAAAGTTACAGCTCACAGCAACCTCGAACTCCTGGGCTCAAGTGATCCTCCTGCCTCAGCCTCCTGAGTAGCTAGAAGTACAGGCAGCTGCCACAGTGCCCACCTAGTTTTTCTATTTTTTGTAGGGACAGGGTCTTACTCTTGCTCAGGCTGGTCTCAAACTCCTAAACTCAAAGGATTCACCTGCCTCAGCCTCCCGTTGAGCTGGGATTACAGGCGTAAATCACCATGTATGGTCCAATAAGTATTATGTTGTAACTCAGTAGACGTTTCACTGTTCATAATTGGAAGCAAAATCTACACTTACCCACAAGTCTTCCAGAGACTGGCACAGTGGTCCTGCATCTCAGCTACCTACATGCTGCTTCCTTCTGCATTCCATTTCTTAATTGCTCAAACCCAAAGCGTGGAGGCAGTTTTTTCCCCTTTTTCTCCTTACATCCAATTCATTGGCAAATTTGTTCCCAATGGTATCTGAACATGCATCCATCTTCAGGCTACCTAATGGTTTGAGTCAACATCATCTCCCTCTGGTTTATTACTCGAACATATCATCCCAATCTATTTTCAATAGAGCAATTAGATAATTAAAATATAAGAATGGTGGCTTGCCGCCCGTAGCACAGTGGTTGCAGTGCCAGCCATATACACTGAAGGTGGTGCTATGACCAGGCCCAGGCCAGCTAAACAACAATGACAACTGCAACAAAAAATAGCCGGGCATTGTGGAGGGCACGTGTAGTCCCAGCTACTTGGAAGGCTGAGGCAAGAGAATGGCTTGAGCCCAAGAGTTTGAGGTTGCTGTGAGCTAGGATGCCACAGCACTCTACTGAGGGTAACATAGTGAGACTCTGTCTCAAAAAAAAAAAAAAAAGATAAGTATGGTAACACAAAAGTCCTCCCCTGAGTCCACAGTTCAGAGTGACATTCAAGGTCCTGACAACAGTGTTCATGGCTCAGTGGTAAACGATCTCTGCCACTTCCCCACGGCTGTGTCTCTAACTCTCTACCATTCTCACCTCCTGCTCTCTGAGATCAGCCAGATCCTTGCTGCTTTTTGACCACAATAGAAATACTTCCACACCAGAACATTTCTTAACCTTAATATTTCTGCCTGGCCTTCCCCCCTACCCCCGCCCCAGCTCACCTCCATTCACCTGATGTCCTCATCTTTATCTTCCTTTGCATAATTCCACATTCTTTAACTGAGTCAAAGAATTGTCTGGGTCAATTATTTATTACTGCAACCACCTCTTCTCGACCTCTCAAAATAGCACCTACCTTGTCTTACCTTTTCCTTTCCCGTATCAATCCTCCCTTCCTACCGTACTATTAAATTGAAATTTAATTTATTAAAAATATAAAATTTTTAAATCATTTTACCACAAAGGTATTTGCACTAGAATGTTTATTGCAGCTCAATTCACAATTGCCAAGATGTGGAAGCAACCCAAGTGCCCATCTACCCATGAATGAATTAACAAACTGTGGTATGTGTACACCATTGAATACTATTCAGCCCTAAAAAGATGGAGACTTTATATCTTTTGTACTTACTTAGATGGAGCTGGAACACATTCTTGTCAGTAAAGTATCAGAAGAAAGTGGAAAAAAGTATCTAATGCACTCTGGGAGGTGAGGCAGGTGGATTGCTTGAGCTCAGGAGATCGAGACCAGCCTGCGCAAGAGTGGGACTCCATCTCTACTAAAAATAAGAAAACTAGCTGGGCGTTGTGGTGGGCACCTGTAGTCTCAGCCACTTGGGAGGCTGAGGCAGGAGGATTGATTGAGCCTAAGAGTTTGAGGTTGCTGTGAGCCATGATGCAAGGTGCTCTACCCAGGGGAGCAGAGTGAGACTCTGCCTCAAAAAAAAGTATCCAGTGTACTCAATACTAATATGGTACTAATATACAAGTTGGCCATTAAGTTTGTGTGCAATTTAAAATAAATTGCATATAAACAAATACATACCCACATGAAAGGAAAACAGAACTATAGGGTAGGAAGGAGAGGGGAGGAAAGAGAGGGTAAGGGGAAGAGGAAAGGGGATTGGTGGGATCTCACCCAATGTGCACAATGTGAGGGTGTTCAGCACGCCCCCTGGTGGGCGGGATCTCACCCACTGTGCACAATGTGAAGGTGTTCAGCACGCCCCCTGGTGGGCGGGATCTCACCCAATGTGCACAATGTGAAGGTGTTCAGCACGCCCCCTGGTGGGCGGGATCTCACCCACTGCGCACAATGTGAGGGTGTTCAGCACGCTCCCTGGTAGCTGGATCTCACCCAATGTGCACAATGTGAAGGTGTTCAGCACGCTCCCTGGGTGAAGGGCTCAACTACAAATTCAACTTTATCTTAGAACTGAAAATAATGTAACCTAAACACTTGTACCCTCATATTAATATAAAATAAAAATAAATATATTTAATTTTTTATATATTCTTTTACTTGTTCTTGGCTTTCCCCAGCTGTTAAATTGCCAACTCCTAAAGGCATGAATTTTTATTTTATTTATTTATTTTTTTTGTAGAGACAGAGTCTCACTTTATCACCCGCAGTAGAGTGCTGTGGAGTCACAGCTCACAACAACCTCCAGCTCTTGGGCTTAGGCGATTCTCTTTGCTCAGCCTCCCGAGTAGCTGGGACCACAGGAGCCCGCCACAAGGCCCAGGTATTTTTTCATGAATTTTTATCAGCTGGATTCACTGGCTTTTCCCAAACACCAACAGCAGGTAACCCTTGGAGTGCTGTGCTTAGTAAGACAGACAGACACAAACGGTCACTTATGCATGGCTCTATTTGAATAAAATGTCGAGCATGGGCAAAGCCATAAACAAGGAGGATGTTTCTGCAGGCTGTGCCCTTGCTGACATCTCTCAATAGTGTAGTGATTGCTAGTACTTGTTTTCTGTGATGTGTGGAGATGCCACTTTTTATCCTGCTCATTGAAATTTTTTTTTTCTTTTCTAGTCAGTGTAGACTTGAACACTTGCAATGCAGCCACCTTAAGCCCTATAGTCTCAAGCTACCATTTGTTAACCATGTAACTTAGTCATCAAACTCTGACAAACATTCATAAAAAGTGGTCCATTCCATTATGAATTAGATGAATAATCAGAAAAGTCTAACGTGGAGCTCAAATGCTAAGGCCTCCTGTTCAGTGGTGCCCTGAGATCCATTACTGAACACAGTCTTTATTTTGAGGATGGCTTTCTCTGCATTTTAGAATGTTCTTCTGCCATAACCCGTGACATAACGGATTTTGAAGACCTTGAATGATTTTATGCCCTTCTGTAATATAAAAAGTTCCAATTGAACTTTAAAAATAGGCTAGCAACTCCCTCTCTCAAAATGTATACCTGGAGATAAACTCAGGTAATTTCTAATCCCAAATCTCCACCATTGCCACTGGTTGGCAGACATGGGCTTTTGCCAAAGGGCCCTATTTGTGTGAGTTGGTAAAATTTCAGTCATTTGAATACTGGAGTCTGTGTGATCCCAAAGGGATTAGCTTGGGTGATGGCTCTTTGAAACTCCCAAGAGAGCTGGTAATCATCCAGAACACCATAAAAATTCAGGGCTTTTTTCCCTTACATTGTGAATTGGGACTACTACAATTTCTAGATGTGACAGATGATGTCTTTGTGAATGAAACAACTCACTCAAATACTACCCCTCTGGTTTGATTTCAAGACAATCATATACATACACATATATACATACATATACACCTCAATCAAAAATATATAAAATCTATAAAAATAATGGTTCGGACTTAAGTAATTCCTGATTATATTGATGTTTATTTGGGCCCTGTACTCTCTTGTAGTCAATCAACTAGCATTACAAATTCAATTTTAGTTTAGATTGAGACACCAGTACTATACAATAAATACAAATAATATTTACCATTTGTGGTAAATATTTACCTCAAACTTGTCTCATTTTATCTGGTTGCAGCCGTAAGCAGGAACATTTAAATATCCCTGAGAAAGCACCAGTAAATAAATACTGGAGCTCACCGCGCATGCATTCCAACTGGCTTTGATTTTCTTACAAGATAGAAATGAAGAAGACACTGTTAGTTCAGTCAATCACAGAATGCCAAGTTCCTTTATCTTGTTACCCAGCTTCAGATGTTAATACTGTAGTGAGATGGAGTCACGTGTCAGCCAAAGGTGTCTGCGCCAGGGAGCTGGACGCAGGCTGCCGGGAACCCCGGGCGTAGCAGCAGCGGCTCCCGAGAGAGGGAGAGCATAAGGCTCAAGATGGAAAATCATAGACCAGATGATACTGAGGAAAACCGAACACTTCTCACTATCATAACCAGAAAAATTAACCAGTTTCCAGAAACAGAAAGGAATTGACTTGCACATGATGGGTATACATCGGACTTAAGGCAGCTCTCTGTGGCAACAGAGTTTTCCGAAGTATATGGAATGGGACAAAAGCTCGCACTGCCGCTGGCGTAAGTGGCAGTGCTTCCGTCTCTGACAACAGACCCACCTCGCAGAACTTTGTAACTTTACCTTTGACTACAGGTGAAACCTGGGCTGTAACCTGGAGGGGACTGAGCGGTCTTGGTTGGGGTGGTCTGTATCCTGTTTTCTTGGCTATACCCATGAATGCTGGCCCAGCTGCCAGGTATCAATCAGCTCTGCTATCGGAGAAAGGAAACATCTTAACATTCTGGATTAGAATTTCTAAGCCTATCTTTAGAAAGATGTTATTTCCCATTTTGCTTCAGACTGTTTACGGCATGCCTTGAAACTAGACGATATAAACTACTTATAAAGTCCCTTCAATTACCTGAACCTGGCCTAGAAATTCACTAATTTTAAGCAAATGTGTACACACACAATAATAAAAATGGCAAAAATAATCTGCAAAAAAAAAAATACCTTACTGAGCAAAACTGATATATTTTTAGAGTTACAAATGTATTTCATCCTTTGGAATATGTATTGTTAAACATCAGAATCTGAAAGTTTTTCCAAGAGGTCTTATTTCCTTACATGTAAGAAACAAGGATTTGTAATACAAGTACAACTGCATTTAACATATTTTTAAAATTGAAGACCAAGATGGGTGCTGACGTTCACACCTGTAATCCGGCACCCTGGGAGGTCAAGGTGGGTGGATTGCTTGAGTTCAGGAGTTTCCGACCAGCCTGAGTAACAGTGAGACTCTGTCTCTACTAAAAAAATGTAAAAATTAGCTGGGCATGGTGGCAGGCACCTGCAGACCCAGCTACTTGGGATGTGAAGCAGGAGAATCCCTTGATACCAGTAGTTTGAGGTTGCTGTGATCTGTGATGATATCATGGCACTCTAGCCAGGGCAACAGAGAGAGACTCTGTCTCACACACGCAAAAATAAATAAATAAATAAATAAATAAATAAATAAATAAATAAATAAATAAATAAAAACAATTTAAGATCAAAAATCTGATGGCCTCTAGATATTTTGTATTGGTTTAAAATAACTATATGATTACTTGTATGAAACTGCAAAGGTCCACCTAAAATACCCTGTTAAAATAGAACAAAAAGATTTTCACCCAAACTCATTTCCATAACATCTTGTGTAAATAGCACATGTTTATTTCCAGTAATATTTTTATGTATACATATATAAAAACCATCATAACTTTTATTCCCTAACTCCTAGTTTGAGCCATAGTTTTACTGTTAATGCTTTGCACGGTTAATCATCATATCTCCCAACTTAATTATTTTGTGTTTACCTTTAAATCAACAGGTTTGGGTACCTTACAACATTGTGCACCAGCGTCCACTTATGCCAATAAGAGTCCTTCTCCATGCCAAGAATATTTTCCATATAGTAGCACACACAATTTCAGGTCCCCTCATAAGATTTTTTTTTTTTTAACATCTATTTGGTCTGGGATAAATTAAGCAAATTTTTCACAGTTCCTTCCTCATTATTTGAAGAGTTGGTAGAACAGTTGGACTACGTAATAATCTCTTATATTAAAACATTTCAATTTTAATGGCTGTTTCTTTTTTTAATGCCTTTTTAAAATTAACTATCTGTATGCTTACATGTGGCTTAATTATCCAAAAGTTTTTCCCATCATTTTAATTCTTATTGTTTCTGGGTATATCAACCCATCCTGTGAACAATAAGGGCTTCCAAGAAACCTGAGAATCTGGAGCAGATTCCCTGTGATCAGAGCATCAATCATCACGTGGATCAAAAGTGTGAAATTTGGGGATAACTTAATATCTTTAATAACCACTCTAAAGGTGTTTAGAGTGGTCAAGAATTTATTCTAGGGATGAAATTGGAAAAATTCCTTTATCTAGTTATGTTTTATGCACATCTACTCTAATAGCAGAACAGATTAGGATTTCTGCTGTTCATGGACATTGTTGAAAGTAATTAAGGATCAGAATAAGACACAGCATACTGGGAAGGCTTGATTATTAGGGAAATAGATCCGTGGTCACAAATACATAAGTACAGTTGCATAAATGTACAAAGTTCATTTCAGCAGTGGCTTACCAGGGAGCTGTTGGTATCCATCAGCCCACCAAGTTACTATTTTAGGAGATATCTCACTCCCATCCCCTGTGAACTTCAGAATCTCCAATGTGATTATTAGTTAGTTACACTGGGCTGCTTTCTGGCCAAAGGAAGTACCTTCTTCAGCAGACCTGGTAATCTCCAAACTTTTTGTTCTGTTTTGTCTGGTTTTTTGTGGCAGTCTCTCTTTGTCTCTCTGGGTAGTGTGCCGGGGTGGCATAGCTCACAGCAACCTCTGTATCCAAGCGGTTCTTCTGACTCAGCTTCCTGAGTAGCTGGGACTACAGGCAACCACCACCATAGCCTGGCAAGTTTCCTACTTTAGTAGAGATGGGGTCTTATTCTTGCTTAGGATGGGCTCAGACTCCTGAGCTCAAGCAATTCTCCTTCCTTGGCCTCCCAGAGTGCTGGGATTATAGGTGTGAGCCACCATGCCTGGCTATTATTTTTATAAATATTTTTTAACACTGATTAATGAAAAAATGGGATTGTCTAACAACCTAAATTATACATTTTAGAAATTAATATGTTTCTGATTGATAAACATTCCTAAACTTTTTCTACCTCATATAATTTTTTTGAAAAAATGGATTTTAGATTTTAGAGCATTTTTTTTTTCTTTCTTTCTTTTTTTTTGTAGAGACAGAGTTTCACTTTACCACCCTCAGTAGAGTGCCGTGGTGTTACACCGCTCACAGCAACCTCCAACTCCTGGGCTTAGGTGATTCTCTTGCCCCAGCCTCCCGAGTAGCTGGGACTACAGGCACCTGCCACAACGCTGGCTAGTTTTCTGTTTTGCAGTTCGGCGGAGGCCAGGTTTGAACCCGCCACTTTCGGTATAT
Organism: Arctocebus calabarensis; assembly: GCA_963573935.1. NCBI lineage: Eukaryota > Metazoa > Chordata > Mammalia > Primates > Lorisidae > Arctocebus > Arctocebus calabarensis. The sequence goes on along the minus strand of CAUYON010009883.1, from coordinate 57,711 downwards.
GGGGCTGGCACCCTACTCGATGAGCCACAGGTGTATTTTTAAAATGACAGCAAACCTGAGCAGAAGGTACAGAGAATACTCAGATACTTCCATGCTCCACACTCACGGCCCCTTCCACTACCAACATCCTGCAGAATGCTGCGTTTCTCGCCATCGGTGAACGTCCGCTGATGCCTCTCAACACCACCGGAGCCCACAGCTTATGTCTGGGCTCGCTCTTGGTGCCCAAATGCACACGGTACCTTCTGTGGGTCTGGACAAACCTACATATAATGCCATGTACGTGCCATAACCTGATCATTTGAACTAGCTACACCGCTGTTAAAATCATGTGCACTTTGCTTGTTTTTCTTCTGGCCTCCACTTGCTCCTGAACCACTGATTTTTTTTTCTGCTTTCTCCACCGTTTTGTCTTTTCCAGAAGGTAATAGAGTGGAATCCTATAGTAGTCAAATAGACTTCGATTTGTTGCTTTTACTTAACACTGTAGATTTAAATTTTCTTCTCCCTTCTTTTCATGGCTTTAATAGATTTTTTTTTAACTATTAAACTTTTTTAATAGTTTAAAATTAATCTATATAATATTATATAATATTCTATTCTCTGGATGCACTGCAGTTTATATATCCACTTATATACTAAAAGACTTCTTGGTTGCTTCCCCAAGTTTTCAAAATTATAAATACAGCTGCTGTGAATATTCACATGTAGAATTTGTGTGGGTGTAACATTTCATCCCCTTTAAGTATGTATCAAAGAGCACAATAGCTTTTATTGTTTTCTCTTAGGGAAACAGTGTATCAATAATCCTCATTTCCTGGAAAAGCTTAATTTATACAAAAATTAACTTGTAATTTTATGTTCATAAAAGCAATATAGAAAGAAGTATACCTAATATAAATACTTTGAGAAGTAATAACTTAATTTTGAAAATATTTGAATTACATATTAGAATCTGGAATGATCCATACAAATCTAAGAACACAAAACAGATATCCATTTCTCTAGGGCAGTGGCCAACCAAGTCCATTCTATTGGATTAACAATTTAATTTTCTATAGTTGGAGAATGATAAAGGCTTATTATTAACAGTTGGTTGAAACAAAATAATTGCAATTACTATTGGAAAACTAGTATACCTCTTTTAGCTATTAGAAAATATTACCCCAGTTTATAATGCAAAAATGTAATTGTTAAATAGTTATTAATATTGAAAATATTAATTAGTTGTGATTCTTTGATATAAAAAAACTTTATTTGGTTACATTTCACAAAATAAATGAATATTTGAGAATAAAACAAAATTAAATTGAAATCAAAGACACTTTTCTTCTGCTACTTACTCCAAATAATATAACTAAGCTTTGGGCAACTGAATAAATACCAGCAAAGCACAGCAATCACTAGAAGAAAACAAACATTTGAACTTGAAATAAAGGGAGCTTTGCTTATGTGCCTGGCAAGAAATCTATTGATTAAAACAAATGACATCTCCATTTTTTAGGCTGAGACGCTGTCCAGAATAAATAGAGAATAATCCACAGCAAGAGGGAGATCCTACTGAATGCTACAGTTGAAGGACAACAACACAAATATTACAATCCTTAAAACTGACTTTGAACTGTAAACTTTAAAAAATCAGCATGCATATGATAAAGAACTGATGTATTTGAATGTATGATGGTGTGATTGAGACAAAGAAGGAAGACGAAGAGAGATAGAAACAAAGTATACAAACGGAAAGACATCTCTAAATCCAATAGTATACTATTAATAGTTATTATATATTAGTGTATATGATTATATTTTTGGTGTGTGTGTATGATTTTATTTAATACAAAATAAATTTTCCTTGTCCTTTAGATTCCTTCAATATAATGTCACTGGTATTTTATGTTTAAAATTAATCTATATAATTGCAGCTAGATCAGAGAATTGCCTCGTTGGTACATAAAACTTTCTTTTAATATATTATGTTTTAAATTAAAATCTACATATTAGAACCTCTTTTGTATCAAATGATAAATATAATAACACCACATATGATGACATTCAACAACCTGGATAAAATGGTGTCAGAGATGGAGAGAATTTATCTACATTTCTATCTGTCTACAATTAGTATTGTTATAGGAACACACTTAAAGAGCTTAAAATGTGAGTTTTCAAAACTGGTTGATGACAGATGTGGGCAAATGTGTTGATGGTCTGGAAAAGGAGGCATCTTTGGAAGTAACGACCCAGGTAGATAGGAAGCGGTGATAAAGAGTGAATTTTTAAAGAAAACGTAAGTGAGGGAAAAGTCAAAAAGAGAGGAAAAAAACGATGTCTCGGTCAGAAGTTGTGACCTAGAGCCCTGCTAGAGACTATCCAATGTCGCCCCAACGCGCTCGGCTTTAATTCTGTAGGTCATGCAAAACTTTCAGAAATATCAGTGCAGAATGAGAGGTGTACTTTGGAAAAAGTCATTTTTGTGTGTAGTGAATTGTTTGAAGCTATAAGAGTTCACATCTCTCAAGGTCAAGTTGAATGCTTATTGCTAATTACTTATTTTTCTGTGATTTCTGAGATACGTCATCGAAAAGCTACATACATAGACTGTATTACTCTCATTCCCTGAAGAACTGGCCTATCTGAGATACAGCTAAGCACAGTTACCCCTTGACCAACGTGGGTTTGAATAGCATGGGTTACTTACAAGGGGATTGTCTTGTGCCTCTGCTGGCCTGAGATAGCAAGACCAACTTCTGCTCTTTCTCCTGCTCTTCTTACCCTCAGCCAGCGCAAGGTGAAGATGACAAGAATGAAGAATCGTATGATCCAGTTACACTAGATGGATAGTCAACACATTTCTCTTCCTTAGGATGTACTCAATAACTCTTCCTTCTAACTTACTTTCTTATAAGATACAGTATATTATTATATATGTATGACATACATAATATGTTTTAGTTGACTGTATTATTGGTAAGTCTTTTGGTTAACAATAGGTTACTGGTAGTTAAGTTTCAGGAGAGTCAAAAACCTATATTAGGGATATTAGGATTTTTGACTGTATGAGGGGTTGGTGTCCCTAACCTCTACATTATTCAAGGTTTAACTGTATTTTTTTCATATGTTTTTATGTTGAATGAGACATTGAGCACACAAAGAATGATTATACAATTTCCTAAAAAGAGGGGAAAAAATCAGTTAACAAAAGGTACAACTAGTATGTGTTTCAAGAAATTTATATAAAGATAATATGTTACCCATTACTACAAGATGATTTATGACATGTATTTTCTTTGTTGTCTTAATCTGTCTACTAGAAAATTCACAGTATATGGATACACAATATATAATTTTTTATAATTTATACTGTCTAGTATGATGACTTAGTGTCTGTCTAATAGTGTCTGATGGATATGATTATTATCTATGTTTACTTATGAGGAACCTCTAAGTCCTGGACTCAAGTGATCCTCCTACCTCAGCCTCCCACTGTGCTGAGCTTACAGGTGTGATCCACTGCACTGAGTGGAGTTATACGCTTAAAACAATTGAATGTATTCTATATGCATAATATCTCAGCAAAGATTTTTGATACTCATGAAAGGGATTTCTGAGTTGTAAAAGCTTAGCTTTCAAGGGGGGGGAATGGCTTGAAGAATTTATTAGATAAACTCTCAAATTGAAAATAAAATATAATAACTAGGGGGCTATATTCCCCCACTACGCCCCCCGTAGCAGATACATTTAATCAGCAGTAAGAATGCTGAGAGGAGCTGAGTTATACTCCGTAGTGTCTCTGAGAAGACACTTCTTGATGGGGATAGGCCGGACAGTCCCTGAGAAGAGAGGCCCTGTGTGTCACCCTTGGGCATCAGGGAAGCCGGTCATTCCTCAGTGTGACTGGGTGAAATAGTAGCAGCAATCCAGGGAGGAGCCACAGACTAGCAGAGTGCAGGTCCTTAGAACTCTGTGCACTCAGCATGATGAAAAGACAATGGGGTCATATTTTTGTTTTCTTCTTGGGGACAACGAATATGCTTTTAGGCTATGCTTAGGTAAGCCACGCAAATATGAAAACAAAAACAATCAAGAACTATATATCACTGCGGGCACTATATCACAGTGACTCACACCTATGATTCCAGCACTCTGGGAGGCCAAGGTGGGAGGATCACTTGAGCTCTGGAGTTCAAGACCAGACTGAGCAAGAGTGAGATCCTGTCTCTACTAAATATAGAAAAACTAGCTGGTCTGGTCACAGGCACCTGTCATCCCGGCTGCTTGGGAGGCTGAGGCAGGAAGATTACTTGAGCATAGGAATTAGATGTTACCATGTGCTATGATGATGCCAGGGCACTCTACCCAGGGCAACAGAGAGAGACTGCATCTCAAAAAAAATATACACACACACACACATATCACTGTATTTATAAGTTCAAGAAAATCTAATCTTAGTTACTCTTTCAATAATTCGTTTTAGGTTTTTTATGAATCAATTATCCTTTCCTCAACTATAGGGAAAATAACTGGCATGAATGTTCTCTAAACTCTAGATTTTTTTTATAATTCTAAGATTGTGCAGGGCACGGTATTGGTGAACCTCCCTGCCAATTAACTGAAGTGCCAGTGAAAGTGCTGGAGCTCTGGTTAGGGTGGCAGGGAATAAGCAGGAAGGCCGTGTCCTTATTTAGGATACCCTCCCTCTCGACTTAAGAGGAATTTCTCAGAGAAGGTTCTGTTCATGTTTCTTGCCCAGAATTCAAATGAAAACCACCCTGAGATGTCACCTAAACCCAGTAAGATTAACACTCATCACAAAGTCCCAAAGTTACAGGTGCTGGCATGGATGTGAAGAGAAGGGAACCCTTTTACGCTCTTGGTGGGATTGCAGACTCACACAGCCTCTTTGGGAAGAAGTATGGAGAATCCTCAAAGAGCTCAAATTAGACCTCCTGTTTGAGCCTACAATCCTACCATGAGGCATCTACCCAGAAGAAAAAAAATTCATTTTATCATAAGGACATTTGCACTGTGTTGTTTTTCACAGCTCAATTTACGATCGCCAAGATGTGGAAACAACCTAAATGCCCATCAACTCAGGAATGGATTGACAAACTGTGGTATATGTATCCCCATGGAATACTATACAGCCATAAAAATATGGAGACTTTGCATCTTTTGTATTAACCTGGATGGAGTTGAAGCACATTCTTCTTAGTAAAGTATCACAAGGATGGAAAAGCAAGTATCCAGTGTACTCAGTACTAATGTGAAGCCAGTAGACGATCTAATACACATCCAGATAGGATAAAACTCATTTCAATTGAAGCTGGGGGGAGGGGGGTGAGGGAGTGGGGAGGGGAAGGGAGATTTGGGGTGCTCCCACTGACTAGGGCACAATGTAGGAGTGTGTGGCACACTTTGGGGTGCAGGACATACCTACAGGAGGGACTCTATCGACAAATTCAAATATTATGATTTGGTTGCTTGTACCCTTACATTAACCTGAAATAAAAATTAAAAAAAAAAATAACAGGACATTCTATCATTAATCCTCTCCCTTAACTCTAGCTGCTAGCGCACAGGCGTGCTGGCTTTGTTTGGTTTGAGTGACTTATCTGCAGTCTCACATTAATTCTGTTACCTATGAGTTCTACACTTTCACGATAATGTTTTGTATCTATGGTCTTATTACTCCGATTTTTTGTGGTATATATTTTTGGCTCCCAAATGGGTGAGGTCAACATGTTCTCTCTATCACTACAATCGCTTGTTTTATGATTTCTTTAAAATGCAATCAACATTCATAAATTATTTTTCTCTGAAAGAACCTGATAAGTCACTGCTGTGGCAACTGTAGTGAAGAAAAGACAGATCCTTCACTTCCTGGGGGCATAATACCTCCCTTGTATTTTTAGCGATTCAATTGAATGCTACTGCAAATCCTGTCCTATTATGAACAAAAGAGGAACAATCTCCCATCATATGTAGTAATGGAATTATTTATGCCAAGGAAACCAACCTCTTGATTTTAGGGCAGCATGATATGTTTGCTCAATTAAGAAACTACAGTTGGAAATCAAGAAAATAGCATTTGTAATCTCCCCATATAATAGCTCTTTCAATTTATTAGGAATTATAATGTGCCCAGGATCCACATGTATAATACAGCATTAATGAGAAGCTGATTGTGACTCTTTGAATGAGTGCCCAAAACCTGCCTACCTGAAATAAAGTAGCAAAATTCTACCATAAAGCCTTGCTAAAATTGACTTGGTAATAAAATCACTTAACACTGAACTGCAAAGATCTTCATTACCCTCTATTATTTTACTGTAGCAATATGACCTAAATACAACATTACAACTCACTGCTAATTTCATTCCCTCATAAAGAATGTACTCTTTGCTATAGAATGTACTCTTTGCTTGCTAAAAAAATGTTTCAGAAAATATATAGATTCTGAAGCATTATTGATCTCATTAAGAATTCTCTTAATTTTCTACTCTGGTAAGTGTTGCAATGTAGAGAGGAGAAATTCAAGAGTAGTGCCTCTTTCTTTTCAGGTTTTCCAGGTGAAGAATGTCTTATGATGTCCTCAGAATCCGTCACATTAACTTCTACCTGAAGAATAAGACTGGGTTACGATCTAATCAAGGGAGACAAACCTATTGGGTAAATATAAAAGAAAATCATCAATACATCACGTTTAGTGAAAAGTAAAATAAATGGAAACTAGTTTAGTAGTGGCTCAAGGATATGACCTCTAAAAGAAGGGAATTAAAATAGAAACTTAAATTTTGAAGGAATGAATCAAATAAAGAACTTGGCCCTTCTACCACATGGGAGCAGAGTGAGTGGGCTGCACTCAGTGTCTCGTGACGATCAATATTCTATAATCCCAGCACTCTGGGGGTAGAGACAGGTGGATGTCTTGAGCTCAGGAGTTCGAGACCAGACTGAGCAAGAGTGAGACCCGTTCTCTACTAAAAATAGAAAAACTACCCGGGTGCAGTGGCAGTCATCTGTAGTCCCAGCTACTAAGGAGGCTGAGGCAGGAAGATAGCTTCAGCCCACGATTTGGGGTTGTTCTGATACATGGTGATGCCATGGCACTCTACTCAGGGTGACAGGATGAAACTTTGTTTTAAAAAAGAAAAAGAATAGAGTGAGAAGTCCCATCTGTGAGAAAGTGAACCCTCCCTCGGCAGATACTGAATATGCTGGTACCTAGATTTTAACCTCTATAACCGTGAGGACAGAGAGAGAGAAAGGAATTTCATGGGGAAAAGGAGGAAAGACACTTTGGAAGAGGCGGAGAGGAGGAAAGATGATCAGAATAAATCTTTCATATGTAGAATTTTCATAACCTTAACTCAAGGAGAATGAGAACAAAAAAAAGCATGTACACCCTGGAGGAAAGAGCCTTTTAAATTTATGTGTAGAAGGGGATTGAATATTTTTATAGTTCCTGAAAAAATGACTGGGATAACCATATTCTAGCATTTTATGCCATTTTATGGAATTTTATCAGGAAGGTGATATCACAATTGAAGTTACATTGTTTGATATACAGGGAGGCTCTATCCCTAATGGTCATTGAATTTTGGGGCACTAGAGGACACTATGTTAATTTTCTGGAAGCCAAATAATAGTCTTTATCAACAGAATTGTAATGCTAATTTTAAACCCTTGGGCTGGGGGAAAGCTTGCCTTCACTGTGCAATCACTGGCTAATTGAGGACAGCGAGAAGGGTTTACCACAAGGGCTGTATTTGAGCTAATAGATGCCTCCCTCAAGTCTTTACCATAATTGTGACCTTCCCTCACCTCTTGTCCCTGTTTTGCACCCAATTAACTCCCATAAAATGCAAATACTGCAGGAAATGCTCAGTAACCCAACCTCCATGTTTAAATACGTATGGTTTTTGTTCTCCTCTTGTATCATGAGCATTTTATTTCTCCACTAATATTGTATTGTAATTATCGTTTTATAAGTTATTTCTCTTACTAACCCATTGAGGTCAAGTACAATAAAGCTAAACCAAACTTATTTCACAGTTGCATTAAAAAAATGATATAAAGTAGGAAGCAAGATCAAAGTGTAAATACCCAGGAGGTAATATTATAGATATATATATTAATTTTCAAATCTCAGGCTATGAAAAAACACATTTCTGAGTAATAAATATTTCACAAATTTATGGTCATGCCTTTACCAGAATGACAATCCTGGAGAGTATGTTGGCATGAATTCAAACACAAACAAATATTCTACTTCGCATGATTTTTTTCAAATTTCCAGAACTGCATGCCATTTTAACAGTTTGCATATAGGAATAACATTCAATCTAATATAATTCAGCATGACTAATTGCTTGAAATGTATCACTATCCTTGGATGGAAAATAATACATTTAGAAAATAAAAGTAAACTACTTTCACTTAAAAAGAAATGTATCTTGCTATGTACACTATAAAATGTATTTAGAGAAACAAATGTTAAATGCATGGTTTGTTGTCTTTTTTGCTAATAGTGAGGATTTTCTTTCTTGTAAGGGTCCCCAAAAGCCGTTATCTCAGTTTCTCAGAATAAAAAATAACAGTTGACTAATACGCCGCACAACAGAACAATTTTATCCATAGGTATGAAAGAACCAGCCTTTTTAGTATGTAGATGTCACAAATTGCCCCGGGAAAACTCAGACATCTTCACACTTGCTACTTCTTTCTAATCTATTAAAATTCTTCCAGATTTCCTCTTGCAACTACAGCTGTGAGCCTGTGATTGTCACTAGACCAAAATGTAAATAGACTTCACAATTTAGCATATACATGCAGAATGAGCAGAAGTTCATTCCCACCTTGCCCACACAGTACACAGACAAAATACTTTTATTTGATGCCAGTAAGGCTAATGGGAAATGTCTAAATGTCAAGTCAAATTCTATCAGGGAGTACTAAACAAGTGCAAATGGAATTAGGATTAAGTTTGCTATTGAAGAAAAATATTTATTGAAATCCTGATCTTTCTTAATCTTTTGGATAATAAGTATTCTGAAATCATATATGTATATACAGATGATACTATACTTAAATCTTAATGTTGAACCTGGAGAGTTATTTTATGTTTTGCTTTTTGCAAATACATAATTTTAAATGAAATGCTACCATTTATTCTGTTAATATTCATCAGACTTTCTGGCATGCTAAATGATAATAATGTTTTAAATTATTCTAATGAAGGAGGAAATCAATTTAAGTGGCGTATAATATGGAAAAATAAGCCATGAAATTTTACTTTTACATAATTTTCTCATTTTATACATTTTAGCCAGATATATGATTGAATTAAAACACATAGTCAATTGTAACAGAAACATAGTTTTAGGAGTTTTGAAATTATATTTTTTTGTAATATAAATTAAGTATACAGACCATAATAATTTAAGGAATTTATTGGCATTCTGACACTAAGCCCATGTAATATTTCATTTTTGACTGACGCTTAATGATTTCAAATAATTTTCTCAGACTTATTTTATTTTTCCAAGAAATCCATGAGGATGTTGGTCAAACATCACTGTTCTCATTTTACAGAATAGAAAACTACATTAGAGCCATTTACGTAAGTTGTAAATGGCTCACCCAGACCAAGAGTCTTTTCTTATAATGCCAACTTAATATTTATTCCATCTAGATATTAAAGAGATATTTTCAGTGATACATTTTTTTAATGTTCTACAATGGAGTCAAACATTTGCTGATGATTTTTGTTATTATATTTTAAAATACACCATTTGAAAAAAATTCATATTTTCCTATTCATGTTCTGAATGTGTAAGAAATATTTCCATTATCAGGTTTGTGAAAGTACAAGAAATATTTTCATAGTTGGCTTTATGAAAGTTTAAGAAAAACCAGACGAGGTTAGGAAGTAACACATTTGTGTATGACAAAAATTAAAAGCCCACTTTATAGAAGCATTATTTAGTATAATATTGACCTAGTTATTCTAAAATATATGTATTTATATGCCAAAGTAATATGGGTCATTTTAATTTTGGAAAACTAATCCTTCAGATTAATTTTCTACAGTGTTTGAATGTACACAGGTCTAAGAATTTATAATTATTTTATGTGTTTTCATAAAATACAGTTTTGATGATGTTGATGAATTACATCAGTACATGAGTAATAAGAAAGCTGCTCTACAGTTCACATTTTTACCTGGAATCTACCTGAGGACTAGCCAGTTGCTAATTGTTATTACAAAGACATCATCACAATTTGACTGGTAGTCCTATAAATAGTATTACTGCTGATACATGTTTGTAAGAACAGAAAGGCTGGCAAATATGGAAATGCCATCACCTCTGACAAAACCTAAGAATAGAGGGACTCCAGGTGAGCGATCCACTTTTTCCCACATCAGTTAATCATTTACAATTTACACAGGATGATCAGACCATTCCCAGAGCCTGAACAGAAAGTGACCAACACAATAAGCAATTGGTTGATATTGGATTACACACAGAAGAAAGGATTTCATACCTTGGCTTATATAATCTGTTTTTGATTTAAAAGTATAATTTGGTAACTGTAAAAAAAATACTTAAGAATAGAAAAAAATTATAAAGAAAAGTAAAATATTACCATTGTCTCCACAATTAGATAAATGGTTTTAAAGGAGTTAACAAAGGTAATTTTAATAAGATGACATTTGCAATTGACAATGAGAAAGAAATACAAATATTTATGAAGTAAGTAGCACAGTCTTTTATACTCATAATGCATGCATGGCAAAGAAAAGGTCTGAAATGGAATTGACGGAAACAATAGAATTGGGAATTGTTAACTATCCTTTGTCAACCGATGCCAAATTAAGTAGAACTAAAGCGAGTATGGAGGAGATTAGAAAATTATTTTGACTTAGTAGATTTAAATTGACTCTTCCAACTGGAAATGAAGTTATAATGAAAAATAGATTGTGTTTCAGACTACAGGAATATTCTCAAACTCTCAAATTATTTTGTAAAAAGTCAGCCTAATACCAATGATAAAATATCATTAAAGTAGCAGTATAAATTGTAACAACTTGCAATTCCATTTGAATACATATCATTTCTTATTAAGTATCTGGTTATGTCTATCATTGGCAAGGGACTCTGATGGAGGAGGCACAGACAGGGCTTCATTAATTCTTAATCCTTGACGTGGGTGGCCCTGCACATGCAAGTTCTTTATGTAATAATATGTTGACGTTATTGCAATTATGACTTGTATCCTTGTCTCTTGGCCCTCTGAGGGCTTGCTGAAAATTCAACTCAAAACAGGCAGAATGGCCGGCTGGAGGGCTCACACCTGTAATCCCAGCACTCTGGGAGGCCCAGGTGGGTGGATCCCTTGAGCTCAGGAGTTTGAGACGAGCCTGTGCAAGAGTGAGACCCATCTCTGCTAAAAAAAGAAAACTAGCCCAGTGTGGGCGTAGGTACCTGTAGTCCCAGCTTGGGAGGCTGAGGCAGGAGGATCCCTTAAGCCCAGGAGTTTGAGGTTTTTGTGAGCTATGACGCCACAGCACTCTACCCAAGGGAACAGAGTGAGACTGTGTCTCAAAACAAACAAACAAAAAAGACCCAGACAGATTAATTGGAGAATAGGCACAGAAACAATTAATATATGTACAGAGATTCCTTTGGAGGGAAAGATCCCAAACAAGCAGGAGAAATTGTCCATTTTTATGTTTAGGTTCAACACAGTATGAGCGGCCATGTAGAAATGGGATATTGGGCACAGGAGTGTGATTAATGCTAAGAGGGCAAGTGCGGCACCCGCAGGCCTGTGGTCTAGATCCTCCAGGCCCCTCCGACTGCGCATTCTTTCATCTGGGTGTGGGGCAGAACTCTCTCTCTGGAATGGGGGTCTTATGATCTATGATCAAGCAAAGTAAGTCAGAGAATTTCTTCACAGGCAGTTTTTACAAGAAATGCAGAAGGAAAGTTAGAATAACATTTTTTAGGTTTTATAGTTGGCTTTGGGTAAAAGAGGGTCTGGTTTCTATGACCTACTTTGGAGAAGAGGAATTGCAGCCTCCATGCTAGCCTGGAGGCAGAATGGCTCTGGGAGATGGGAGGGCAGTACAAGGTCAGAGAGGAATTGGCTTCCTAGGCTGCTTCTGAGGACTTCATTTGAGGGTGCGGTTTTCTGGGCCCTGAAACTATCTATGACACACTTTCATAAAAAAGTATTGAAATATAAGATCAGCCCATTTTATCCATAAGTACAAGTGCAAGTTTTCAAAGGAAATCTTAGGGAAAAAATTCTATGGTACTGTTAAAGATTGATATGGGGATAACAGTTTGATAAATACGATTAACAAAATTCATCATATTTATGGCTCAAGAAAACCACCATGAGATCATCTCAAAACATTGAAAGAGCATTTATTTCATATGATCTTTATTTGTTTAAAAAAATCTATATTTATACCCATATCTATATAATAAAAATGAAGGCAGGTTTATACACACACACATATATATATAAATATGGATATATGTTTATGTAAATATATATGCATGTGTGAATTTTGACAAATGTATAAATACATTTTTAGCACTATGGATGGAACTTCTTACTGCTTTACATGTAATTATTTCTTATTCAACATAAATACTGAATAAATTAGATGTTATTAAATTAAATATACTGTAAATTAGACATTATTGTTGCCTCCTTACTACAAAGAGATTGAATCACAGAGTTTTAATAATTTTCCCAGTGTTTTACACAGAGTAACAATAGAGTCAGAGAGAGTATCAACTGGGCAATTTGTCTCCATATTTTTTGCTACATCTTATACAATAAGATTGTTTTCTAGATACGCTATTTAAGGCCAATCGAGATACAACTTCTCATTGATTAGATTGCCAAAAAATTAAAATCATGATGATAAAATATTAGATGAGAGTCTGGGGAAGCAGATTTCCTTGTATATTCCTGATAGAAATGCAAATTGGTACAATTTCTTTCTAATTTCAAGTTTATCATTTTACTTGACAAATAACTGTATATATAATGTGTACATAGTGACGTTTAAATATATATAAGGTATGGTGATCAGATCAGGGTAATTAGGACATCTATTGTTTCATACATTTATCATCTTTTTATGTTGGAAGCCTTCTGCCATTGTGAGATTTTAGCCCATTTCTAGCCATATGTAGTGTGCTGACTCTGTTCTTTCCTTCACTTTTGCTTAGCGTTTTTCCTATGATTCCTTCCTCTACTTTGAAATTAAGACTCACTCCTGTGTTGCTCTATATTTCACAGACACTCTGTGTCCCGAGGCCACAGCGCCAGTCAGGAAGTCATGAGATACTCTTTCTTTCTTTCCTCCCTCTTCTTGTTTTTTTTTTTGTTGTTGTTCTTGAGACAGAGTCTCACTTTCTAGCCCCTTGGTAGAGTGCCATTGCATCACAGCTCACAGCAACCTCAAACTCTTGGGTTCAAGTGATCCCCTTGCTTCAGCCTCTCTAGTAGCTGGGAATACAGGCCCCCACCACAACACAGGCTGTTTTTAGAGATGGGGTCTCAATCTGGTTCAGGTTGGTCTCAAACCTGTGAGTTCAGGCAGTCTACCTACCTCAGCCTCCCGGAGTGCTAGGATTACAGGCATGAGCCACTGTGCCTACCTTTGTTTTTATTTTTCTTTCATTCTTTTTTTTTTGAGACATACTCTCACTCTTTCACCCTGGGTAGAGTCCAGTGACATCATAGCTCACAGCAACCTGAAACTCCTGTGCTCAAGGGATCCTCCTGCCTTAGCCTCCCGAGTAGCTGGGATTCCAGGGTCCCTGCCACCATGCCTCAGTAGTTTTTCCATTTTTAGTGGAAACTGGGTATCACTCTCACTCAGCTCTCCTCCTGCTGGTCTCGAACTCCTGAGCTCAAGCAATTCATCTGCCTCAGCTTCCCAGAGTGCTGGGATTACGGGTGTGAGTCATGACTGTGCCCGGCAATTGATAAAATTATGTTATCAATTGTTCATGTTTTACTCTCTAAGGGGATTGTTTATTTACTGGAAAAATACCCTTTATCAAGCCTCTCATAGTTTTGTGATGCACTTATTGTCAATACTTCCCAAATGTTCATCTGAAAATGAAGACATATGGTCTATATGGTATTACCAGTTGCTGGCAACGATATGCGTACATTAGGGCAAATACATGCACTTTTCATTTATGAAGTAACTTACTTTGTTTTCCTTCATGTTAGACTGATTTCAAATACTTTAATGTTATATATGCAATTTATTGGTTTTAAGGTTTTAATTTGGAGAATACCAAGAAGATACCAAAAAAAAAAGAAAAAAAAAGAAAAGAAATAGTCAATACAAGAGTAAAAATAAATAATACCTATTGTGTGTAAAATGACTAGACTCAATCTAAAACTTGGTAGGCAAGAATACACTTCGATTCCAAAGGTCTTGTTAAAATAATTATAAAAAAGGAAGCAGAAAAGAATTTTCTTTTTTCCCTTCTTCCTCCTTGAATTGCTTTGTTATAAATAAACAAGAACATAAAATGTAGAATCCTATTTTACTTAGTATTTTTTTTCTGTTTTTTTTTTTTTTTAATTAATCACACAGCATTTTTAATCTCAGGAGTGTGTTCTGTCCACTTTCCATTTATTTATTTAGTTAGTTAGTAAGTTATGTATTTTAAATTAATGTGAAGGTACAAATTTTTAGGTTACATTGTCAAGTTGTGGAAGTGGCCCAAATGCCCATCATGAATGAATTTACTTAGTATTTTGGAATTTCTGTAGCCTAAGAAATCTCAATAATGTCCCAGTGTAGAAAAGAAACCTACCAGTCCTGTTGTCTCTGACACATTTAACTGGTTCCAGTAAGTTAACAAATACATTTCATTTTATTTATTAATTTCTTCTGAGAAATAATTAGTAAATACTAACAAGTATAATATAACATATTGTGATTCAAAAGAATACCCTTTGTTGATAATATTCTTGAATGGATTATATTAATAGTAAGATTGACAAGACAAAGATGAGGTTTTGACTCTGATTAATATATAACAATTTAGTCTATTTACTAAGTAAACATAATTCAAAACTTCTATACATAGATTGGTGACCAAAAGGTACAAGTAAAGAAAACCACATTCTAGCATTATTGATCTGGAGAAAGTGCATAAGCGCTCAAAAACTACAGAGAGATATCTTAAATCAAGGCATTATTAATATACACACATTTACTAAATGTTAGGGATTTTTTTCATAATTATGAAATTGTCTTGGCTTGATTTTGCATTTGAATTTTTCCAATGGATCCTGGCTTTCTGCACGGTTGTAACTTTTTCAAGGTAACCTCCACATTTACTCTGTCTTTGCTCTCCCACAGACAATGTGTTGGGAACCTAGTTGATCTTCAAAAAATTGTTATTGAACTGAACTAATTTAATTTATAATAGGAAAATGCAGTTCTGCCTTTATTTCTTTGTTAGTTAGCCTATTTCTTTAAAGTTAAGGGCTATTCAATATGCTTTTCACATTAAATGGAAATAAGTAATGTCAGCGTTACCGAGATCTTAGTATATATACAGTGCTTATGTAATTATTAAGCAGTCCTTGTCATCACGGATAAATAGTGTTTGAGTTATTGCTTTTATTTTTTATATTTTTTAATATAGATTAAGTCTTTAGTTATCCTATTTGATCTCCAAATGTTTCAAATGCGATTTTAGAATTAATCCATGCTAAGCTACAGATAATAAATTTATTGTCAGTCATTGGAAGGTATGAGTTGGATATCTTTTGATTTTTCACAGAGAATATTTTATATTCTAATAATTGAAAAGGTAAATATTTTATGCATCAGAACTGAGATATTTAATTATGCTGTTAGTCATAGTAACATAATGCACCAATTCATATCACTGGTTGCATGTTACATGAATATATTCATTTAAATAACTCAAATAACTTAGATAATTACAAAAGTTAATTTGTAGTTTTATAGACCATATACATTTTTGAGTTACAATGTGATTGAGTTTTTATGGATTAGATCATTTAAAAATATTTATCCGTAAGACATATTTACTTCCAAGTCTTGGAAAGTTTAACAAACTTAGGCTGATTTTTGTTATCTTGAATGTTCAGGCCAGTGGATTTTCTTTTAAAAAGAATTCAACTTGACAGGAACATATTGTGCCACTGGAAGAAGTGATTAATCCTTACATTCATGGATTAGTGAAATGACAATGTGAAAACTTGTCATCAATACTAAGCTGAGCCAGGTAAATTTTTTTCTCATTCTGATAGGGAATAAAGCTGTCTCAGAAATTATTACCTTAGTTGTATGTATAGATATTTATTTTGAGTTTTTAATTCTACTTCTATTCTGGAAATAACATTTCTCTCAAATAGGTATAAATTTGGCTTTCATTTCTCTTCCATAGAAAGACCTAGAGGATTTCAGAGAAAATACATGGGCTACAGTGGCTTCCTTCTGTGTGTCGTTTCTGGTTACAAGCAGTTGTGGTCTGAAGATGAATGAAAAGTCAGGTGTATTTATTTGTATGTCACTAATGTCAGGTATTAATGTCCAGATGTCCAGACTTTGTGGCCTCAGAGGAACACTGCATGGCATAGAAATTTATATTATAGCAAATTATTATTGTCCATTAGTGTTTTGCATTTCCCTTGAGAACTTGTTTTCTACTTAAATTTAAGATATGCCATTATAATTCAAAAATGAACATTTATATGTACAATCATGGAAATAATGTCTAGATCAGACTATAAAGAGGATAAACATTAATGACTGAAAGTTACTAAATTATCAAAGTAAAAAAAGTCTTTGTAAAAATGAATGTGAAACTGTATATGATCCTTAAAAATATTTCAATGATGAATAACTCATAATATTTACATGAGAATGAAACCAGATGACCTTTTATTTAGTATGTAGGCTACTATATTTCAAAGTTTGGGGGGTAGCAAATAAAATATTTGATGCTTATTAGGTTAAAACAGGTGTAATTGCCATTTCATATAAATTTTTCACATATTAGGACATTAGAAATGTTTAATATTTAGGGTAATAATCCTAAAAGCATAGTATTGAAATACATTAGAACCTCTGCAAGTTTGTCCCCCACAGACTGTAAGAAACTGGTCAACACAGGGAGGTGGCCACCATAGGAACTAGGCCTGCTGTGCTGGTGTGTACATGTGATGCACATTCAATCTGTGTGTACATGTGATGCATGTTCAATCTGTGTGTACATGTGATGCACATTCAATCTGTGTGTGCAGGTGATGCATATTCAGTCTGTGTGTGTGTGACAGTCTGTGTGTGCATGTGATGCATGTTCAGTCTGTGTGTGTGTGATGCACATTTAGTGTGTGTGTACATGTGATGCAGGTTCAATCTGTGTGTGCATGTGATGCAGATTCAGTCTGTGTGTGTGCAGGTGATGCATGTTCAATCTGTATACATGTGATGCAGGTTCAGTCTGTGTGTGTGGATGTGATGCACATTCAATCTGTGTATACATGGGATGCAGGTTCAGTCTGTGTGTGCATGCGATGCACGTTCAGTCCATGAGAATTAGGTCAACTTAAGGAGGAGGCCAGTCTAGGGAGGTGGTCAGTTGTGTTTACTATTCAGAATATTCAAAATTCACAGTTTAGTACTATGTAGAAATAATTTCTTATTCACTAAATTAAAATCCTAAATCTATCCAGGTAAAGTTATCTAACTTATTTTAGGTTAAAATAAAATATTGACATAGATATATGTCTGCAGTGACAGGTCAGTGCACAGCTCCAAGTCAAATCACCAATTTTTATGATAGATACAAAAACAAATTCTCTCTTAATTTCAATGCCAACTGATGGTAGAGTTTTGCTGATCATTACGGAAGGTTAAGCTGACATAACTGGAATTTTTTAATTTAATTAGACAAAAGGGACTGCTAGGGCAGGTGGGGGGGGGGAGTTGATGGTCTAAAGTAACCTGAGACTTCTAAGAGGAGACACAATTAACAGTATCACCAAAAATACTCAAATTACAATAAAATGAGAAAAACTATATGGGAAAAAATTAATGTATGTGAGCATTTTCTTCCTAAGTAGATTTTATCAAATTAGAAAACTTTCAGTCCCTATTTATCAGAATTTTTCCCCTATCTGTTCCTGTCTCACATCCTTTTGAGATTACAATTACATATACATTACTGCTAGAGGTCACATCATAGCTCACATAAGCTCTTTTCACCTTTTGAAATTTCTTTTCAATTTATATATTTCTTTTAGAATCGTTTCTTTTCCTTTGAGTCAACTATTGTATCTGAAAATCCACTAATACTGTAATATGTATGGACAGGAAATTTTCATCTCACATTTTGAAGAATTTTATGCTTTATCTTAGCCAAAAAGCTGAGAAAGCAATCTAGAATTTTAATTTGTATCCACTTCTATGTTTCCATGAAACATGACATAGTTTCCATTTTCTACTGTCATCATTTTAAACATATACAGTATATAATATCCTTGTCTGTGAACATCCACTTTCAGATTATATTTTGTCAGTACTGATTGTATTTTGATTCAGTTTTTTTTTTTTCTCATCATGGGATTTATTTTTCTGTTTCTAGCCATGCCTGCTAATTTTTTTAATCAGCTGTGTGGCATTGTATTTGATCTTTCTAGGTACTGGATGGTTTTATTTTAATACTCACTTAAGTTACCTTTAGAACCACTTAATTCTTTCTGATAGTACTTTTAGTTTTTGTTAGAGGTTGACCAGAATACTGTGGGGTTTATGGTTAATTATTACCCATTATCAAACCAATGGTCTGTGTGTGATGAGATTTTGGATTCTGGAAAAAAGAACTATTCCTGGACCTCTGTGTCATCAGACTATAATCTCCAATCCAGTTCCGACGCATCCCCCTCACCATTTGGGTGGTTTCTTCAAATGCATACCCTGTCATTGATGCTCCACTTATAATCTTTTTTATACAAAACTCATTTGTTTCAAAATCATAAGCTCAATTTTCAAAGTCATAAGTTGTGGATTAAAATATTATAAAAATTTTTGCTAATTATTTTCTTTAAAATCATAAACATATATCAAAATAGATATGTGATATACATGTGTGTATATGTAGATATAGTCTGAACCCAACAGATCTATTTTAAGTGATACCTTTCTTCAAATCTTGCATTAACACTAAATACATATTAGTTTAACTTCCAAATACTTTTTTCCATGTGCCTGAAGAAGAACTATACACTGCCAGATATTTTGCAGGAAATTTTACCAATTAAATGAACTTGGTTTTGTTACACAATTTCCAATAGTGAGTGCTCCAGAAGTTCCATGACGGATGGTGTCCACCCATCTAGCTTTTGGCAAGTTGTAATTTCCATTTGTTCTTGTTTCCCTTTTGAGACACATCTAGGAAATGAGCTTTTCACTTTGAATGAAACAGACTATTTTGTTGGTTATATTTCTATTATGCTAATGAAGAGTTTCATTAGTATATCCCTAGGGACTTAATGTGGCAATTAGTATCAACAGCATCGCGTGGGTGACTGTGTGAGTTTGTGATATATAATATATTTATAATCTTTAATGTTATTTGCTTCAGTAAAGATGACAGCACCCAGTGTCTCCAAATCAGTTACTTTGAAAGTATCTTAACAATTTGTTTTCTAAAATAACCTGCTAACTTTTCTGTTCATGCACTTATTATTCTCAAAAATGAGGACAGATGCAATGACATAAATTAAACTGAAAATAAGTTCTTCTTTAAAATGAGGACATATCTTTCCCCTCAGTTCCTCAGCATAATAAAAACATTGTGCCGTGCTAAAATGGAAGTCATTCAACTACTAATATTCTCTAAAGAGTAGGCCAAGATTTATTTGACCTGTGATATGCTAGACATAATATTCTGAAGAAGGTAACACAGGTCTTGATGGAACCAAGTTATGGCTATGCCACCTTCAGAGTTCCAGTTCACCTGGGCTGTCACCCACCTATCAGTGCTCATGTGCCTGGGAGAAGTTCAATATGTTTTCAGGTATGGAGGGAATCTGAGAGAGTGAAGGAGAGAAATACAAGTTACAAGGCGCCAAGCTCAAAGACATTTGCAGACCTGAACATCAGTATTTTCTTCAACTTTGTGAACAAATGAAAGAGAAACCTTGAACAGAGCTTTACAGAAAATTCACTTTAGACTTTAAAGGGCCAATGGTAATAGTAATCTTTAATAATTCTATAAAAACAACTCAGGTGAAAGACAGGCCAAGGGAATAAACCACACATTCTATCTCTGTCACTAAGAGATTTATCTTTCTGACCCAAAAAACTTATCAGAGGTTATAAATACGCATCACTTTAGTCAAGAAGGGAGTGGCCTTCTTTAATCTGTTACTGGGTCTTGTCTGAAGAAATTTTCTGTGATAAAATGCACTGACATTAGCTTTAAACATATAATACTAGTGACTTCTATCATTCTTCTAACTTTCCATTATTACTGCTGTTTTGATAGATATGTAACTGATCTATAAAACATAAATTTTATGTCAAGCAAAGCAGTGTCTGTTAGAGATAACCTAGCCCTATTCTATTAATAAAAAATGTTGCTACAGCAGGGACAATGAAATGCTTAGCTATGGTAACTCTTTTTAAGTGCTGTGGCCCCAGCAACTCAGCAGAGTGTGGCCAAGAGCATGACATGCTCCAATTAAAAGGCAAAGATTTACACTCATCCACGCACATACACACAAACACACGTCATGTATAGACTGCTTTCAATATAAATATGTTGTACATAAAAAGTATATGTGCACGATCAGTAACCAAAGGAAATGGGTGTCATTAAACTAAAATAAAGTATTTTTAAAACCAAGAAACATAACTAAAGTTAAAGGAAGACATTGCATAATGATGAATCAATCCACTATGGAGTCGTAACAATTTTATTCCTATGAGTACAACAGAGCTTCAAAATATCTCTGTAAAATCTTGACAAAATTAAAAGTAGCTAACATAAAATAGTAAGAAAAGCCGATAAAAAAATTAGTCAGGACACAGAAAATTGGAATGTCTTTAAGAATTGGAAGACAATAATATAAACAGCCCACATATGACTGCAGCACACACACTTACCAACTGCACACAGAGCTCTTAGCAAAGCTTTATGCTTAACAGCAAGCTATAAAGCCAACTTATAGCGTTGAGGAACTGAAATCGTAATGAGTATGTTTTCTTACCATTGTAGAAGTAAACCAGAAATTAAGTACAAAGCAGTAACTTTAAAAATGTCCCCAAATCTTGAGTATATAAATAGCAGTGCATTTAAACGCAAAATGTATTATCAATGAAGGAATCACAAAGGAAGTTAGGACATGGGTCCACTAAAGCACATACAACCACAAAGAAATTAGATACTTGAAGATCTGAGATGTGCATAAGGTACCCCTTAGAAGAATATTATAGACTTTAATGGATCTGTTATTAAAAAGAAAAATTGAAATTCAGTGATCCAAGCATTTTGCTAGAAGTTAAAAGAAATACTTTTAAAGAAAATAAACAATAATAAAATACAAAAAATACTAGAGATAATTAAATCAAAAGCTGGTCTTTGAAAAAAAACTAGTAAATGTTCATACATATACTGACAGCATTGATTAATAAAACCCGAAACAAACACACACTATCCCCTTCACCAAAGAAAGTAATAAAGAGGCACAATTTCTCAGTACCAGTAATAAAAAAAGAGAATATCAGTATAGAATTTTATGGTGATCATAGAATAAAGAATAATAATAGAATAATAGAAACACATGCATGCTAAAATAATTGGAGTGGGAAAGATGTAAAAAAAAAAAAAACCTAAACAAACTAATATGATGAATCCCAATATAAAAATGAATGTGGTGGCAAAAATAATAAAACACTACATCATGACCAAACTGGGATTATTCCAGAAATGCAGCAAGGATTTAACATCCACACATCAATCAGTACAAGGCGCCATATTAACTGAAGAGCATTGAAAAAGTGCTCAACAGAAGCTAATGTAAAAATGGGGAAAAGTATGTCATGTTTTCAACAGAAGCAGAAAAAGACCACTACATAAAATTCATTATTTTATCTAATAAATTTTAACCTATGAACTAAAGAAAACTTTGAGAAGCCGCCAAAATGCCTACAGCAAAAAATCAGACTAAAGGAAGACAATTTAGAATCTTTCCCCGTGAGATGAGAAATAACCCACTATCACCACTTCTGTTAACCCTCATCCAGTGAAATAGAGATAATAAATAAAACACCAAACAGAAATGTGTAGTTTATTTGTGACACATATAAATGTTGAATAGGACAGTAAACTCTACCAATAAACTGTTAGAATCTATAAAGGAATATTGCAAACTTCCTGGATACAAGTAAATAAACAAAAATCAATTGTATTTCTAAACACTGAACCAACAATAGTTAATAAAGAAAAAAAATACTACTACTTCCAATAGCATCAAAACCACGAGTCTGAGGAATGTGCTGGAGAAGTAATCTACAAAAGCTCCATACCAGGGAGCTGAGCTGGAGCAAGACGCTGGAGGGGCCTGCCGTGGTTCTGCGGCTTCGTGAAAGCGCGCGCAGTGGGAGTCGGCTGGAGTCAGGCAGGTGGAGGACGTGCGCGCGCAGTGGGAGTCGGATGGAGTCAGGCAGGTGGAGGACGTGCGCGCGCAGTGGGAGTCGGGTGGAGTCAGGCAGGTGGAGGACGTGACACAGCTGGTCCGCTCAGTTCAGGGCCTGCCTGACCTTCAGCCCCTGTCGCCCATTCTCACTGTTTTGTAAATTTAGCTCCCACCCTGAATATGCCCATCTTGGGTAGTTTAGGGCGATTCATTTAGGAGATTTACTTCTGAATTGGAACGTTGTAATAGGTCACTGAGGGCAGCTGATTATTATTTGGAATAGGGATTGGTGCGCTCTTTGCTTTGAACTTTTATGTATAAAACTGTGATTTTGGAAATGGACACAGAACAGTCTTGGAGAGGCTATTCTCAAAGTTCTCCAGAATCCCCACCATCTGACAGATAAAGTTTGGTGGACCCACCCGGTCTCTGTATGTTGGCTGACAGTGGCAGGCAGCCAGACCCTCTTCGTCCGGTAACATTCACGAACTCCAAACTCAGCAGCTATCCATGCAAATCACCTTCACAAGAACCAAACATCGGGTGGGCAATCACAATACCTGGTTTTATCTATCAAGGAAAGAACCTTGCTTTGGCTACACCACCCCTCCAGCATGTCCTGGCAGCACTTCAAAGGGGAGAGAATATATGTGTCCAGGGGAGGAAGAGTGAAGTGATCATGGGATTCGCACACAACACTAGGCAGAATATTCCCACCCCACACTGAGGGAGCTTTAGGACCAGCCCGGCCAGAGAGAAATGTCTTCCTCGAAACCCCAGCTCTGGATAGCACCACCACATTCTAGGAAAACATGGCCTGGGACCTGAAATAAATTTATAAAGCAGTTGCAACAGTTGCAGGGAATGTAAATTAGTGCAACCACTACAGGGAAAAGTGTAGAAGATCCTCAAAAGACTAAAACTAGAACGGCCATATAACTCAGCAACCCCACTACCGGATACTCATCCAAAAGAGGGAAATTCAGCATAAGAATAAATATCATCACTCCCATGTTTATTGCAGCACTGTTCACAGTAGCCAAAATTTGGAATCAGCCTAAGTTCATCAATGGATAAATGGGCCAGGAAGCTGTGGTATATACACACAATGAAATATTATACATAGCATAGCCATGAGAAGGATATTTTCCTGCCATTTCCAACAACATGGATGCAACCAGAGAACATTGTGTTAAGTGAAATATGGCAAGTACGAAAAGACAAATCTCACACCTTCTCACCCATAGATGGGAGTTAAATACTAAAATTGATTGATATAATGTAAAGAGAATAGAATGATAGTTCCAGATGCTGGAAAGGGTGGCTGGATGGGGGGAGATAAAGTGGAGAAAGTTAATGGATACAAAAATATAGCTAGTGAGAATGAACAATATTTGATAGTATAACAAAGTGACTATACTCAACAATAGAGTACACTTTAAAATAACTAAAAGAGTACAATTAGAATGTTCCTAATTCAAAGAAATAATAAATGTCTGAGCTGAGAGCTATTGCAATGTACCCTGCTTTGATTAGATCACATATGCTTATATCAAAGCATTGTATGTATCCTAAAAACATATGCGACCATTAAGTACCTGTAATAATTAAAAATAAAAACATTTTATAAAGAAAGAAAACAGTTCATGTATTTTTCTCTACATGTGAACAACAAGAAAATCTCCATGTCAGGCAGCACTCATAGCTCAGTGAGTAGGGCACCGGCCCCATACACTGAAACTGGTAGGTTTGAACCTGGACCCAGCCAGGTGCAACAACAATAACAACAACAAAAATAGCTGGGCATTGTGGTGGGTGCCTATAGTCCCAGTTACTTGGGAGGCTGAGGCAAGAGAATCACTTAAGCCTGAGAGTTTGAGGTTGCTGTGAGCTGTGACACCACTGTACTTTATCAAGGGTGACAGCTTGAGACTCTGTCTCGGAAAAAAAAAAAAAAAGAAAAACTCCATGTCAAAAATAATTTAAAAATTGAGTAAAATTAAAGACCCAAATCAATGGAAGCCTATGCTACCACGTTTATTATTGAAAGACAGTATTTTAAAGAGCATTTTTTACCCAATTCTTCTTCTGATTTTATGAAATTCCAATCAAAATTCCAGAACCGTTGTATGTGTAGAAATTAGCAAGGTGATTTTTTATGGAATACATAAAGTAAAAAATAACTATGAAAATCACAAATGAAGACTGGTTTGGAGACCCTCACTTCTAGACATTAAGACTCATAGGAAAGATGAGTAAGTGTGACTGTGCGAAGATAAATAAACCACTAGAATAGAATGGAAAACCCCAGACAGAAGCAAACAGGTGCAGACTCTTGATTTATGACCAAGGTAGTAACACAGGAAAGATTAGACCTTTCAATAAATACTACTGAGTAAACTGGTTAGCTACACTGGGAAAACAAAACAAGACAAAATAAGCTTGGAAGCATTTATCACTGGATATCTAAAATACTTTGATCACAAATATAATTGTAAAAGGTATAAAAACAGAACAATTTTGTAATACTATGGGAAAATACGTTCATGCCTTTGGCAAGGTTAAATACCAGGATATGAAGAGCACTAAAACTTGAAGGAGAATATTGATAAATTCAACTGTTAAAATTAAAACTGCTTTGTACCAAAAACTTTATTTTTTATATTTTTTAACTGATCGCTATGTTTATCAAAACAGTATTTTTTATACCACAAATAGCTAGCAAAAGACTTGTATCAAGAATGAATTAACTTCTGCAAATAACTACACAGTAGACAGAAATATGGTGGTGCAAATGGGGCGATGCTGGAAGAAAGACGCCTCTTACTTCAGGTAAGAGACTTTGTACATTTACGAAGATGTACAAAGAGGTGCTCACCCTGGTCGTCAGGAAGGGGCAGACTAAAACAGGAGGCCCTGGTGCATACCTCAATGCAGAAAATAAATTTTTTTTTTACTGAAAACAGTAATTTTAGGTGAGCATTTGGAGTAATCAGAACTCACACACTGCTGTTGGAAGGCTACACTGGGGGGATTGGGGGGCAATATTTAGTGAGGTTAATGCACAAAGCCCCGGCTATTCCCTCCCAGCTTCACCAGGGTGACCTACTCACGCTTGCCCACAGTGACTATTCCCCGGGACCACACACCTTCATCCTCTTTCTCACTTCTCTACTGTTCATAATTAGCCCTTGCTTGTCTTCAAATACTGTTCTAATATTCTCACCCATAGCACTTCAAACAGGTGGGAAGCATTTGCCATAGATTATCAATATCTTAGGCTAAGGGCCAATGTCTGTGGCTCCCTACACACTTCCCTGAGAGGAGCATATCAGATACCATGTGGAAAGTGGTCCAAGATAAGACTCCCAGCTTCCCACCACTGTGCAATTTTATAGGTGAGTTGAGAGGTAGACATGGAACATCCCTTGAGTCATTGATTATATAACAAGTGCACGTCTCTGGACAGAGAGACGGGCTTGTTAATCTAGAGTACATTTATTGGCTAGACATCTTGGGATCTTCCGTTGAGATAACTCTGCAGGTCTATTAAGTTAGACAAGAGGAGAAGAAATTAGCCTCCTGGGACATCCAGGTTCATCTCTCCTCAAGACCTTCCTCTGTCCCTTGAGGGATCACTGGACACACTATCCTACATTCCAGTAAATGTCAGGTTGTTAAAACTTACAAAACCTGGTCTGCAAGTGGAAAAATCAATAAGTTTTCTTGCAGCCAAGTCCAGTATAGTAAGTAACTTTCACACCAACATTTCCACAAGTTTTCTTACGGGCAACTGTCCATGACACTCGACTACCTTTAACCTTTCTTTTCCGATATTTTCCCTCACCTGTGGATAAGTATTTTATATATTTTTACATAATCATATACTTTCTTTTGTCTTTATACTTAATTTTATTTTAATATCAAAGTGATACTATATTTATGCATGTCTTATATATCGTGAAACATTTCTATCTCATATGCTGCCCTAAAAAGTGGAAAGTTTTTACCTTTTCACAAATAGCATAAACTTTTGCTCTAATAGGTTCTAACTTTGATATTTTCTAGTTTTCTGATAGTTTAAAAATAGTTTTCATGACTGAAGTATATGACTTTATGCACATGTTCAAATTATAGATGTAATTGAGGCATAAGCTTCATTATTTTTCAAAATTTTAGGTAAAGACATTACGCGAGATCACAAAGCAATGAAGAGATGTGACATTTAAATATTGTATTTCAAATTTACTTATATTGTTTTTTGGGGGGGCCATCTGTCACAGCATAATTTAATAAGAACAATAATAATAATAAATAATATCTTAATTAATTGTTACTCTTTCAGACTCTATTCTAAGGATTTTAGTTCAACAGCTGATTTAACCTTGCAAAGACCTACCAGAAAATATTATCATGATCATTTAAGAAGTAAGTGAACTAATAAAGGAAACATTGAAAGCTTAAGTAATTTTCTCAGGTGCAGTTGATTAGAACACATTATAACAATCATTTGACCCCAGGGGGCCTACCTCCAATGCCTCCTCACTTAATCAATATGCATGCTACCTCCCTAGCTATCTTAGCTCAATGTTTCCACCAAAGAGGAATAAACAAGACTTTAGGAAGTAGGGAACTGAGGGGAATGAGGAGAAGGGAACTTGAGTCCAAGGATGTGGTTAGTGTGGGTAAATCAAGGTGAAAGCTCAGATGACATCGATAGGGCCAATGAAATCAAAGGCTGGTAGGAAGAAGTTTGCTAACTCATCTGTCTCTCTTTTAAAAATAGCCTTTAAGTTGGTCCAAAATTCGTGTCATTAAGAAAAAGAAAAGATAGCAGGAAAGGGAAACATTTCTAAAAATGGAAAAAATAACCTACATATGCTTTATGAGGAACCGGATGTTTAAGGGAAAAGAAAAATAACTGGGACAAAGAAAATGCAAACTCCAAGAGTTGAGATGCTTGACTGCCAGAAAGGAATCAGCACCCTCAGAGACACAGAGGCCGAAGATCAGGCCAGAAAGAAAAAGAGAAGCCTGGAGGCAGAGGAGGGAGCCTGCATCCCTTTGTAGACTAGGGAGAATAGGAAGTCAGGGAAACTAGTGCCTGGTGAGAATTGAAAAGGAAAGAAAAGAAGAGAAAAAGTGATACTAAAAGACAATAAAGAGAGAAGATGATCTATTTGAAGATACAAATGAAATCGTAAATACAGCAAATGAATTCATAAGTAATTTGCTCAGTACATTTGAAATAATTTTACCAGTTTCTACACTTTCTTCAGAATGACCTTTATGCACAAGGTGATGAAATACAACTGAACAATGAACAAAGGCACGTTAACTATAGTCAGGCAATAAGACGTTATTCAGTGAGAGATGCCTTTTCAAAATTGAGGGTTTAATTGTAGAAAAGTGTGGAAGAATAAAATAAAATTGACCCATTTTAAAGATTTTTTTTTCCTTTTTTAAAATCTGAGACAGAGTCTCACTCTATGACCAGAGTAGAGTGCAATGACCATCATAGCTCACAGCAACCTCAAACTCCAGGCTCAAGTGATCCACCTGCCTCAGCCTCCTGAGTAGCTGGGACCACAGGCACCAGTCACCATTCCTGCCTAGTTCTTTTTATTTTCAGTAGAGATGGAGGTCTCACTCTTGTTCTGGCTGATCTCAAATTCCTGAACTCAAGCGATCCACCACCAATTTTTAAGTGTACAATTTGATGCCATTATGCACATTCACATTGGTGTGCAGCCCTCACTATCATTCATCTCCAGAACTTGTTTGTTTTGCAAATATTAAGATATTATAATTAAAATTATTCTGCAAATATTAAGATGTTACAATTAAGATTTATAAGCTAATAACTTTTTTAAAATGTACATAGCATACAGCATCACTCAAGGATTGTTAACTAAAAATCCAGTCCTTCACTAACTGGGCCAAATTCTTTAACTGGCCTAATTTATCTATTTATGCAGTCTCCTTCCCTACACTCCCATATGAGTTGACAGTTCTCTTTAGATGATTTTGTTTAAGATTTTTTTCAAACAAATGCTTCATTAGGAAGAAATTGAAGTGAGAAACAGTGTCAGCCATGTTTTTTCAAAAAAGAAAAGTGTCAATATTCTTGTTTAAAATGAACATTTGGAAATTTGAAGAAGAATGGTAAAAAACAATCCTGGGATATCTCAATGCCTGTCTGAAAAATTATATCTATATGTCTCTGCCAATTATCAACTTCTCTGGAATAGCTAAAATATAGCACGATCAATGACGTCACTGAAACATCTGGCCCCTTTCATTTCCTAAGAATTTTAAAGGCAGTCTCACAGACATTTAATCAAATACTATTGATGAGATATTAATTATCTCTGTACATGAGGCTTTTCTGAACCAAAAGGACACACTCTTTTCAGATTCTTGTGTTGGTGCAGCTCAGTTTAAGCCCAGATTTCTTAAATACATCTTTACATTGGAATTAGCCAATGTCAGCACTTCATGCTTATTTGTGGTTACACTGAAATTTGTAAAATCATATATATGATCAGAATTTTATAGATATTTTAAGCAATGAAAGAATATTTGAGTTGGAAATTTTGAATTATTTTTTCTTTTTTGGTATGAATGCTTTTTAAGGAAGACACATTACAATACTATGGTATAGTAAACATGAGCAGTAACAGTAATCATTATCTTTCACTGTGACTTCATCCTTCGCAAAAAAGAAGTAATAGCCTTGTTTTATTCTTGAACGTATAAATACTAGAGTCAGCCTTAGTCTAACATTTCTACTTATTGAAACTACATTAATAAAACATTTACAGGACTTGGTAAATAAAGCACCCTGAGAAATTACCACTTACCTTCACGTTAAGTATAAACATGCAATCATTTTAAGAACTTGTACTTTGCAGTATGATATCAAAATTAGTACATTCTATCAAAAAGAAAATGTGTTCACTTCCGATTTTGCCAGACTACAAGGAAAAGAAAACCTGTTTGTTTGTTTTTACAGAAGATGTTGTGTAAAACCATTTCTACTGTTTAAATCATCAATAATGGAACTCACCTGTTACTCATACAATAAACAAATAAGCTAGATTAGCAATAAGGAATGACTATCCCAGTTATGAACAATTTGCAAAATGCCACGTTCTACATAGCTTAACCATGGCTATTACAATACTTGTGAGTAGTATGTGAAAAATTAAATCTAAAAATATATTGAAAGAAAGTGTGGAACATTTTTAGGTTTGTAGGATTTGAATCACTAAACAAATGAAATATTGGCCTTGATGCTAGTTACACATGACTTATATGACTCTAAAAGAAAATCATCAAAATATGCACAAATCTGTCAAACACATGTTCTGTAATAGTATAATCCTACTTAAGGACAGGCTTTAAATTTTATGTATTTATCTCTTTTACCAAAGTGTAATGCACATACTGAAAATGGGCATATACATGTATGCAAGTTAGTATGTTGTTCTCAAAGCTACGAATTTACCATGATTAATGATAAAAAGTCATGAAAATATTATGACATATTTTATGAATATATTCATTTTCTATAATTATTTCATGAAAAATTAACCTGAAATTAAATATATGAAGGCTGTCCAGAAAGTATCCAGCCATGTACTATGAAAGCCAGAAATACAGGTGGCTAAATCCTTTCTGGAGAGCCCTTTTAAAGCAAAAAGACTATAGTTAACTATGAGTAGAATTAATATTTTTAGATACCTGGACACTAATTAATTTTATGAGCCTATCGCATACACAAAGATTTTAATTTTTTTCCACCCTAGTCTTGTTTATCCTCCATATGAAAGATTGAGAGTCAGTTTGTGTTAGTGTGTGTTTGTGAGAGTCAGTTTGTGAGAGTGTGTGTATGAATAGTGTGTGTGAGTGTGTGTGGATGTGTGTGAGTCTGTGTGTGTGATTGACAAGATTATTTTCACTTTCTTTAAAGTTTGTTTCCTTGAGTTTCACATCTATCAGTACACCTGTATCCTCCAGCTGATATTTCGGATTTAGAGTTCTGTAGTTACAGAACTTCTTTCTTATTTTAGCATCATCATCATTAATACACCTGTAGAAGATACTCCAATTTGTTATTTTTCAAGACAACATATGTTCACACACATATTTTCATAAGTAACTTACTTTATTTAGCTTCGGTTTTTGTCTTACTAAGAAAATTATGATTTAAGAGTCATACATCATTCTGGAAAATCAATTGAGGAGCATACCTATCCAAGAGAAAACTTCATGTTGATAAATGTTTACAATTCCTATAAAATAAGAATGATGCACATTTGACTAATATGGCAACATAAAATTACTGTAAGAAACAATAGAAAGGCAATTTTTTTTACATCTGATAAAGGAAAAAATTCTACTTTTAAAATTTTCTTTAAACACACTAAGCTTGTCATTTTAAAAGAATCCATAAAATAAAGAACAGAAAATTTTCTTTCTTGTTATTTTTTTCTTTCTCATTCTTTCAGTAGTTATAAGAAAAATGTAGCATCTTAACTGAAATGTTTTATTATCCGTGTACTAAGTACCAACTCTGTGTGTGGAATATGCTGATACATGCTGATTTTCTTACTTTTGTTAAAGAGATATTCTGCATGATGTAATAATTTTAAAAGCATTATATATCCAAAACAAAATTTGTCTAATAATTATATCTGTTTTAAAAAAATTATTTAAATTTGACATATAATGGATATATTTTACATTTAAAGATTAATGTTTTAGAACTTAAGACATTTTAAATTTTAGTGTTATTTCCCTTGAATATTTATCATCTGAAATATTAATCAGTACCACCATCACTCAATAATTCCTCAGTATAACTAGGATTATAGCAGTTTTGATTCAAAGTTAATGGCCTATCAATCATCAGAGTGTATCTAACAATCTAATATTTATTTATATTCATCAAATAAATTATTACAGAAGTCAGTACCGTTTAACATACTATGGAATTCTTATTCTTTGAAGATGAGTATCTATGCATGATGTACTTAGAACCTTCCAATTAATGCTCACATTAATTCCTGAGCTCAGTAGTTAGTTTGATTGCTTTAGCTACTAACTCCCCTCAGCAAATGCCTTTGACAATAAAACAGATAGATTACATGTAATAAATGAACACGTAATCTTTATGTTCTTTTCCTCCTATTATCGTTCTTAATTTTGTCAATCATTTCATTACACTGGTAGCCACCATCTTCTAAATATATTCCACACTGCTGACCTCACAGGGCATAGAAGTCTCCATTAACTACATTGGACAGTGAAAAAATAAAATTGATATTTGTTAAATAATCCTACCTTCTAGAGACTAAAATAATCTAGGAAATTTTTTTATTAGTATACAAGGAAATCAAGATTCCTATGAGTTAAATAACTCACCCAAGACCCCTGTGGCTTCCCTTGCACCATGCTGTCTGATCACGAGAGAGTAATAGTGATATTTGCTCAAAGAAAATCCAAGGGAGAAGATAGGGCACGCAACACTGAGATGGAATTTCCAAAGCATTGGACACTATAAATGATATTTCATAGTTAGCCAAAGTAGTTAATTTTAACCAGAGACAATGATTATATTAGCCTTAGACATTGAGACCAAATGTTGGTTGAGTGAGAAATTAGTGCTGTGTACTATGGTACATGGAGCCTATGCCATTTTGTACATAGGCTTAGAAATAAACACGATCTTCAGGAGTAAAATTGTGGCTCACAGCATGAGAGCACAAATTTGCTATCGTTCTTTACATAGGCAGCTGATAGCACTGGACATATTACTTTGTTATTTTAACTCAAGCATAAATAACTTCTACTGTGAAGAATATACATGTAACTATTCACCTATATAAAATTCCCACTAGTAAGATTCTATGTCAGAAAAAAATGTGTCTAGAATACATACATACATAATATATATATATATATTGCTTAAAATATATGTAATGCTATATACGTAGAAATACAGAGACAATATAAGGTCAACCTTTGAACAACTTGAGTTTGAACTTCACAGTCCATTTATACTTAAGGTTTTCTTCTACCTTGGGTACCACGGAGATAGCAAGACTGACATCCTCTCTTTCTCCTCCCTGTCAGGCTATTCAATGTGAAGATGATGAGGATGAAAACTTCTATGATGACCCATTTCCATTTAACAAATACTAAATATATTTTTTCTTCTCTGTGATTCCTTAATAACACTTTCTTTCCTCTAGCTTACTTTTCCGTAAGAATATAGTACATAATACATGTAACATGCAAAATCTGTGTTGACTGTATTATTGACTGTATTATTTGGGGGGCTTCCAGTCAACAATAGACTATTAGTAGTTGAGTTTGGAGGGAGTCAGAGTTGCACAGATTTTCAACTGTGTGGAGCCATTATATTGTTCAAGGGTCAGCTGTGTGTGTGTGTGTGTGTACATATATACATGTGTATATACATATATACCTACATAGTACTGTATATATAGAGAGAAAGATGTTTATATATACATACTGTTTTTAATTGAAGAGATGATCAGAGCTACTTGGATATAATGAGATTTCTTCTCTAGTTGGATAGTGATTTGATGTAATCTTCACCAAATCATCATTTGTAGCAATGTAAAGTAGAATTATGAAAATGCAGTTTTAGCCTAGTGTGGTGTTTCACACCTCTAATCCCAGAACCTTGGGAGTTTGATGTAGGAGGATCAGTTGAGGTCAGGAGTCTGAGATCAGCCCAAACAACATAACAAGAACGTCATCTCTAGAAAGAAAAATTATAAAACTATAAACATTTAGCCAGGTATAGTGGAGAAATGCCTGTCTCCAAGCCACTTTGAGAATGAGGCGAGAGGATTGCTTTCAAGGTTGAATCCATGACAGAACTGTGATCACACCCTTCACTCCAGCCTGGGTGACAGATGGGGACCCTGTCTCTAAAGAAACAACAAAGAAAAGAGAAAAATGCAGTTTTCTCAGTGAGAATTAAGATAAAAAACAAGGGTAATAAGGAAGTGGATTCACCACCAAAGAAACAGATCCTTCAAAATATTAATATTTTTTCGTATCAAGTGAGATGCCAAAAATTGTGTGGATATTAAAAACACTGAGTAAAAATGTGAGTGAGCGGTTTTCTAGGGTTTAGAAATGAATGCTTTTCTGATTTAAAGCAATTGAAAGACTGATTAGTTTTAGAATTCATTATCAGGGATTTGTAAAAGTACAAATGTAGAATTGGAGAATTAAGATACCCCATTTAACTCAGCTTAGCCATTCAAACCTCACCACAACTTAAAATCCTCTTTAGTTTGTTTCAAACGTACTGAGATTGCACCACTGAGGTAGGAGTAGACATGAAATTCATTAATGTGTAAGTCAGTCATCTAAACCTTGCAAATTTATTTTCAAAAATTAATCAGACCAGTAAATAATAACTAAGGAAATAAGAAAATTTCTGTTGGTATAAGACAAAAAAAAAATTGTATGTTAAGATATAAGGAAGGTAAATTTTCAACAGAAACTTGAAAATTTAAGACATTTCACCACTTATTGAAAATGTTAAAAAGTCAAACCTTGTGTTTACAACTGTGCTGAATATGAGAAATCATTGTGCTAGTAACTTGCAGAATGTGGGTGATTTCTGCAAGGTCTTTTAGTAGAAAAAGCTTAGACGATACTATTGTCCCTGTCACTCTTGGTCCTGCCATGTCAACGTGGTGTCTCTCCATCACTCTGCGAATTTTAGGGATTAATACAGGGTGTTGGTTCTCTGCTTGTCAATCAATTTCTCATCTTTCTTTATCAATAAATTCAACGTTTTTAAGAAATGAATGTGTCCCCCAAATCACTTGCTTTTCTGGGGTTTTAATTATTTTTCATCTTTCATTTCTCTCAATTCTCTTCAGTGTTCATTGGTTACAACTATTTTTTAACATTAATTATGTGCACAGACTGTATAGAAATAATTTATATTGAATAGCTTTAAAATATTTTACACGCTCTCCTGAACACATTTCTGAAAATATTGATTTCAATACAGTCCAGACAACTCATTTCACTTTCCACGCAAGCATACTATTTAAACATTCAATATTTTCTGCTCTTGTTTGTTAAACACAGTGTATCTTTGAAAACATCAGAAATATGATTATTATGGGCACTCATCTCTAAAAAAGGCTCAGATATAGAATAATTTATTTTACTATGTTTGACTCCTAAGACTAAGTTCAGAAATTTAAAATTAAATTATTTCTTAAACTTCAAAAGAAAATAATTTTATTTTAAATAATAAATAATCTGCTGAAACCTCAAACATTTTGCTTTATTCTGTGATTAAATAATATTCACCACATTAGTTTTCTAAGTATACACGAATATCCTGGTACACTTTAGGCTTTCACTCTTATTGTTATACTTAAGAAATATATTATTTTCACAAACAACTCTTATTCATTTTTTCTTTCATCGAACACATATTTATTGAACACTTATATGTGCCAGTTAAATTTCTTAGTATACAAGCGATAGCAGTAATAAGGTTAGCCTTGCTATGTTCCTATTTTTCTTATGAAGTTTTAAATAATTGGTACATATTTTCATGGTTTCTTATTTTTTTACTCTTATTACCTGCATGACTAATTTGAAGACTTCATATATGCATTTCTAATATATTTAACAACTTTAAATGCATTTCTAATATATTTAACAACTGTATCTGTTTCCTTTTAAATATTTCATCTTCATAACACGTTTTAAATCGCATACCAAATAAATATAGTTTTTAAAACCAAGCAAAGAACAATCTTATTGCATA
Organism: Arctocebus calabarensis; assembly: GCA_963573935.1. Lineage (NCBI taxonomy): Eukaryota > Metazoa > Chordata > Mammalia > Primates > Lorisidae > Arctocebus > Arctocebus calabarensis. Next base: position 22,130 of record CAUYON010009883.1, on the reverse strand, counting down.
CACCCACAGAAATTAATAGAGGCACAAAATTATGCATAGCCAGCAAAACTAGCAAAATTAATGTGCTGATTCTAACCAGATTTACAAAAATGCAAATATTGCAGCTTTCATCTCATATCGTTTAAAGAGATAAATTTAAGGAAAAGAGTAATAGTAATTTTTTTATTATAAAAATAATAGTAAGCTTAAATAACTGGTATTATGAAATATTTGTAATAGCAAAATACAAAAAACTATCTGAGCTTTTGTATTTCCTTCAAAAAATACCAAAAAATAATAATTAATGTATGGGTATATATACATATGCAATATTTTATAAATATATTTATAGGATCTTATTGTCTACTTTGTTTACAAATAACACCATACTTAAAAACAGAAGTATATGGGAATAGTTTCCAATAATTCATTTAACAACTCATTGTTAACTACTATATATTTCATTGTGTATATAATAGAAAATCTCAGGTAAAAGCTAATTACAAGTTAAAACCTACGGTGTGATATGCTAAACATGTAAGAATATATTTTAAAAGAAGCTTCTCTTATCATATATGACAAAGAAATAAGGCTGGGCAAGGTGGCTCTTGGCTATAATCCCAGCACTCTGGCAGACTGAGGCAGATGGATTGCTTGAGGTCAGGAGTTCAAGACCAGCCTGAGCAAGAGTGAGACCTCATCGCCATTAAAAATAGAAAAATCAGCAAGCTTTGGTGGCCGGCAGTTGTAGTTCCAGCTAGTCAGGAGGCTGGGGTAGGAGGATCATTTGAGCCCAGGAGTTTAGGGTTGCTGTGAGATAGGCTGAGGCCACAGCACTCTCACCTGGGCAGCAGAGTTAGACTCTGTCTGAAAAAAAAAAAGCAACAACAACAAAAGCTGCACATGCAGAAATGTAAACTATTAGCATTTCCACTGCAAACATTTTATTGTGTAGGATGATTTCTTATGATATTTGTATAGGAAATTATTGATGATGGTTTTCCTCCTCCCTTTTTATTTAGTCTAGATTTTATTTATTAAATTTAACAATATGTTATTTTCTCTCATGTCCTTCAAAAATATTTTACATCATTTGCAAACGAATCTAATTAGAACTCAGGGAATTATATTACATATTTGGCAACAGAGGTATAATAGATGCCAGCTGTCAGGTCTTGAACTTTAAAAATCTGGAATTTAAAATTTGTGAAATAATAACTCTCAATTTATTCTTGGCATTACAGAAACAGTGTTTATTTTCCATCCTCTACACAAGGAACACTGTGCCCAACAGATATTTCATTCAAAGTTTTATTGAAACATTTTCACAGAATGTCTTGACAATTTTTATAGCTTCTATTTCTGCTAAGAATGTTTTTTATTAAACATTTCCTTTGGTTTTGGCATAATTTCTTTATTATGCTGTTTAATGTTTTGAAACATGTTAGAAAAATATTTCTAAGGTTTGAAAGAAAGATGACCTTCCCTTTATTTCCTGGAGAGAATGGTGATGTGATTGCTTCAAGTAGTAGTTCAGCTGTGCTCAGCATGGAAAAAATCTTAGTTTAGACTCACGTCAAGCTTCTGTGCCTGTACAGCATCGCAGAAATTGAATGATGTGTCCTGGAGAAGTGTAGGAATGATCAGTGCTTCAGGGATCTGATTACTGCTGAATGTTCTGGGACCGTTCAGAATTAAAATAACTTTTGTTGTTTCCATTTAAGTGAAATTCATCTTGCTAGACCATATATGTTGACTAGTTTGAAAAAAATATTTCTATCTCTTGTATTCAAGAAACTCAAGAATATTATCCCTTGGGTAATAACATCTCACCTACATTACAAAAATTAGTAGAATCGACTGTTACTAGATAGATACCCTATGTTTCCTCCAGGTAAAACCAGAAATTTACACAGGCTTCTTATCTCTTTTTCAGAGAAAAGTTGGAGGTCAGATAGACAGCTGACATTGAGGCTCATGGAAGTGTGGAAGTCTTGAAGACCAGGAAAAATATTGGAAACATTTGCTGTAGAGTGCATACCTGGGAGACAAGAGAAAAATTAACGGAATTCAAATTTGCAAGAAAGTCATTGTCTTAAGTGTGAAGTGAAGGAGACACCAAGGCACAGGTGTCTCCTCAGCAGTTGTCCAATCTTCTTTTTTCATCCATACAGTTAACTGTGTCGCAATAATATGCATCAAGCACCCAGCAGCATGCCAGCCAGGCACCCAACACACATCAAATCCCACAGTCACCTGTTTAAAGAGCAAATGCCCTTCGGAGGGGGTAACCTCAACCCTTTTTACTTCCCTCTGAGGAGACTGGGAGAAGGGTAAAGGGTACTAGATAAACAACTTCACAGTTTTACTGAGAGCCAGGCTTGTGGCTAGGAATTAAACAATTATAGCAGTTTTCAGAGACCCAACCAAGGAGTAAAAGTTCCCCCACATCCTGGGTCCTATACAATATACAATATACAATGACTATATTGCTGGTGATACAGGATTTAGGAATCTGCATAATTTTGCTAGGTGTCGATATGAAGTCAACATTTATATGCATAAACTTAGGCAAAATGACTGGGTAAGAAGGAGCTTATTGAAAATGTTACTCTCATCATTTAAATGTATATTCTCTTCTACATTTCAAAGGGATATTCTGGGAATCAAGTTTTTTCTCCCTATCTAAGGATACAATTCTTTAAGTAAGAAAAATTAAAAGGACACTATAAACATACAGTTCTAATCTTCAAATTTTATCACTTATGAAAGAAATGTTACCACCGAAATCAAAATAAAGTGAGTTTTAGACATACTGACATCCTGTTTCAAAGTAAAACCAAGTTTTAGTAAAATATGTAAATGTCTAAAACTCACGTAGGAACCTGCCCCCTCTAAGTCTCAACAGTTGTCCCCTCCTGCAACTATTCTTGCATCTCACAGGAAGTCCTGGAACACTTCTGTACTCCGTGTACACCTCTGTCTGTTAATATCCAGCCCTATAAATCAATCTCCATGGTTTCCTGTGATCGCTCATCCCCACTACACTGCAAACTTCCTGGTACCCAAGATTCTGCTTCCTGTATTTTCCTAATCTACCTCTCCCCATCCCCAAGGTTTGTGTTCAATAAATGTTCACCCATGGCTGACAGGGAAATGTTTAAATATTAAATAGCACTTGCCAACAGTAGGTTCCTTGGTCCGTTTAAGTTCAGAGCAAGACCTCTAGAGACCCTAAAAATGGAAAAGATTGCAATGCCCCCACACATAAATCAAAATAAAAGCAATACTAAGCCATAAAGGACACAATTTATATGTTCAAATTAAAATAGCTGCGGTTGGCAAAATTCTAGGTAAGCTCATCAAAGGCTGAACTGTTTTTGGTTCTTTTCCCTACCCACTATGAGAATGCAAAGGTCCATGTAAAATGAGATGGGGGTGGGGGAGGGTGAATGCGTCTCTAGCACCCAGCACTTGGTCTTCTGTAGGCTATTCCAGTTATGGGCCTACTTCTTAAAACTATATCAAAATACTAATTATGGATGTACAGGCTAAAGGGGGATCAGATAATTGCCTAAATCCATAAGTACATTTGCTATTCTCCTGAAAATGTCTGAATTCTATTTCAGTTGTGTGGTAAGACAGCTTAACATAATATGAATAGTATCGATGTAATATGTTGTTTCACCTGTTGTTACAACTGTATTGTGGTTGTAAAAGAAAGTAAACAATTGTCAAGCAAATAACTAGCATGTATGTGAGAAACACATTTCTTTGCATTTTATTTCATTAGACACCAATATCAGATAAAAGCAACAAGCACCAAATTCTATTTGGATAAACCTTTCATGAATAATGTTAACAGCAGTCACAAAGTCCAAAATGTACATGCTAATTGCAGAGCCAAATAAAAACCATCATTGTTGCAATTAAAATGAAAATATTTTCACTTATGTGATTTTCATATTCCTAAAACGATATATTGGTTAATATTCCTATTAAACTGGAATAACTTATATTTACGTATAATTGTTTGGGCTTTTCTATTTTAAAATCTGGGTTTGTTCCGTAACCGTTGAATACTTTATTTATTTTGATGTATCCAGGTAGACCTCTTTCTTATAATTGAAGATGTCTAAAGATCTAGAAAAATGGCATTAAAGAAGTCAGAAGATTCTCATGATCACACAGAAGTACAGAGCATCTGATTATACACAACAGTGAAAGCCTCAAACTCTCTACTGACCCTGAGGTGGGGCAAGAATGCAAATTTAGTAATGGAATAATAATTTAGTAGCTTTTTTTGTGATCAGATATGATCAGTCCTAAGACATGTCAAATTTTTTAAAAAAAGAAAAGAAAGAGATTTTCCTTGGTAGCTGTGGTCCAGGGTGGAGGGTGTATTATGTCCATTAAGCAGGAAGTCAAGGATTACATGTACAAATAATGCTATGGCTTTGCAGAATGACTGATGATCTTTGCAAAAGCCCAGACTGGTTTCAGCTTTCTCGAGATTTTATCACCGATTTGTTCTTAGTCATGTGCAGTCACTAAGGCCAGCAGAAGTAACAAGTGTTTGATGTATGATACCTGAGCCACTTTTGTCAGAGCTGCATTTATTTTAGACTATGCTCATTCTTGGTACGCTCATGTGTATATGTTCCTCAGCATTACTTTTTTCATGTTTCCAGTGATCGGTCAAAGTGATATGGCAATTATAATAATACTATCCTCTAATGCTCTACAAAAATAATATATCTCTGCTTCCTTGCAAGGAATGACTTTCCACTGCAGATTAAATAAATGACTGCAAAGTAAGCACCCTGATGTTAGAACTTATTCTTTGTTCCTTGTCATATTTGCACAGCTCACAATACATCCCTTACCTTTTAGCATATATTATCAATTTCAATTCAATTCATCCTTTACAATCTGCAGCAAGCCACAGAAGTTCTCTTCAGTTGAAAGGAAATTTCAAGGGAGGAGGGACATGGAAAAACACATTTAATTTATCCCATTGAAAAGGGACCATTCTAAATGGTTTCTGAGCACTTTTGCATCTTCTTATACACAGCAAATCAGCTCAGATATCTTAATCAGTGGCTATAAACATATCCTTATCAGTAACATATTCATGAAAGACAGTATGTGTATGAGCTGTAAAATGTTTGGCAGAGACCCAGGAATAAAAAAAGAGAGAATACAGTACAGAATTGATGGAATAGCTTTGTGTTTCAACCCTATTCATTCTGGGAATTTTCTATCATCTCTGTTTGTTCCATTTGGAAGGATAATAGACAAACCAACAAAATGTCACATTTCTGCGACTTGATTTCATCTATATATAGTTACACATATTGTACAATGATCCGGGATAGGAGCACATCTATACACAGTGATGAATGGAACCACATATATACGTTCTGTGTCTCTCTCTTTTTTAAATTTTCCTATTTGTGATATTATCTCATACAAACTTCAGTGTGGTTTCGACAATCTAAGCCAGGAGTGGGGAAGGTCGCAGGTCCCACACCCCTGATCCGAGCAGGGTCTTACCAAATAGAGGGTAGTTCTCAGTCTATGGTCTTCTCAAAATGGGCAACTCCCCCTGGAACTAGGGAGCCCAGCAGCAGGCCATGTGCAGGAGGGAGTGAGACAATTCATTAGCCGGCTCCTCGGCAACTCAGAGTGGCGGGGGATGTCAGCCCCTGCTCGGTGCTTCAATACTAATGAGAGTCATTGCATATTCATAACCCCAAATACAGTCAGCTTCTTATAAAAACTTTTGTCACCCAGGCTTCATGGCAAGAGCAAAGCACTGCACCCTTCATGCCGTGGCACTTCCGCCAAGTGCGGGTGAGAGCAAGATTGATTGTTTTGCAGCCTTGCCTGCCGAGGACTAAAAGATGCTGCCCCAAGCGTCCTAAAACTGCTCAGTTTGATTGCAAAACTCCAAGTAATCAAAGAAACGAAAAGGAGGCTCTAGTGGTGAATGTGTATGTCGATAAACATAGACGCACATGTGAGGCCATTTCATTAAAAATGTATCAATTAATAAATACTAAACAAGGAATTTGACTTCCTGACTTTTCAGAGTAATTATGTATTAGAAATGTAAAAGTCTCACTTCAGTTCTTCCCATGCTGAAAGGACAGTGGTGTGCCCCCGTAAACCTGTCCTCACACTGCACACACACCATGGCATATCTTAATAGAAACAGGTTTCTGAAACTGCCTGGCGTTTCCCATCATTATCAATACCAAAGCTTCGTGAACCGAGCCTGTCAGCCCTGCCAAATCTACAGCTACCAGGAAACCTGATGCATTTGGAACCTCTTGTGTGTTGTTGATGTCTCCCTGGTTTTATCACAGCTGTTGTCATGCTGAGTGTCCAGAAGTGAGCCTTTCAGAGTGCTTGCCAGGAAATCTGAAGGGGCCAGCACTGGTCCACCTGACCCCCCAAATGCCTGTCTGTTTGGGGCAGCTACCAGCATCCCCTGGAGTCAGAGAAGGGAAATGTATGTTTCAGCACCCACTTTGAACAAGCCTTGAGCATTTTTTCACTCGTAATGATGTCTTCAGCAGGAATGTAGCATAGTTACACATTTTTCTGACAGGCATACAGGCTATAAACTACCCATAAAAATTAAATAAAATGGGACAGTGCAAGGAAACTTTCTAAATTTGATCACACTTGAGTCGTTAAAAGTTATTTTCAGATGCATAAAGTGTATAAATATCTGCATAGCTAAAGACAGGTGAGGCTACTGAGCCGGTGGGGATGGGTGAGGAGGTGTTGTGGGGGAAGGGTCTCACCAAACTGTTTTATATCTTAGTCACAGACACACAGCTTTGAAATAGAAGGATTTGTGTTTATGATTGATTGAGGTAAATGATTATCCACAGATATTTTAAGTGTTGAGACATTAAATTGTCAGCTCTATCAGTTTGATTGCGGTAAAACATGAAAACATTGACTTTTGTCTAGTTAGAGAAATTTATTTTTCCCAGAATGACAATCCTTTAAGTAGACACCAGGCAGCTTGCCAGATTTCTATGTCATACACTGAAGTTTGCAAATGCAACCCATATTTTCCAGGGTTTTTCAAGGTGCAGTGAATGGTGCACAGGTCTTTTGCAAATAGTCTCATAATAAACAGAATCCTGTCTCGTGTTTCATTCTATAAATGTGAGAAAGGTATTGACTTCTTTTGAAGAAGAAAAAACATTGTAGATTTGTTCCTATAGTATACGTTAGTAGTGCTCTTAACTTATTTTTAAAAATCTCTCAAAAAATAAAATAACCCTCTTTAGACCACCATGCTGTGAACAAGTTTGATTAATATGTTTTATAAGCTTGAAATAAATGCTCATCATAATTGTCAGTAAGCTGACAGCTTTCAAAGTCTTTGTTCCCAGAATGAGTAATTTGCCTGATCTTCTTTAAAATACCATATTCCAGTCTAAAAGGAAACTGTTAAAATCGAGTAAATTCTACTAAAATGTGACTGCCGGTAAGTCAGCCCTGGGCCCTGGGCCCCTGCGCGTGCTGTCTGCAAGCACACGGTTTGACAGAATGAAAACGCCACGTCCTATTGATTGCTGCTGTTTATCAGAACACCTGTGCTTTTTTGTGGTTCAGGGTTTAAAACCTAACCCATTATAAGACTCAAAGATGTCGCGTGTTATATATAGTCAATCCTTTTAATAAAATCTGTGACCAGGAAGTCAACACCAGGCCTGATGATTTCAATGAAAACATGAGTCAAAAGACGCCCATAGTCATTCATTCCCCTGAAACACCAACATCAGCTTTCTCATGATCATTAACATACGAGATGTTCCAAAGAGCAGAAGACATCAGTGAGCCCTGCGTGTCTGAGTCCTGCCCACAGCGCGAGGTGATACCTGGAGTTACGGGAGCCCACTGGGCAGGGCCCCAGACTGAGATACCTTCTTTCTGACTCCTCCAGGATCACCTGCATCCCGGAGCACAGCTAACCATTAATATTACAAGTGGTCCTGACATCATCCATTCCCCTGTTCTTTTACTTCAGCTACCACTGACACTTTGTTGCTGGTCCACGGCAGAACTCTGCAAAGCCCCCTTGCACTGCCACAGCTGCAGCTCCTTGTGTCTCTATGGCTTCCTCTGGAATCTGGTACCACACACTTTTATGCCATGCCCAGGAAAGGTAACATTACAGATTATTTCTCACATCTTTTTTTTATAATTTATAATTTCCTTATCTCTAAGAAAGGCTAATTTTTATAACAATAATGTGTTTTATTCTTATATCACCTTTGTTCATAAGAAGTAATTTTTTATTTTAGTATTTTCCAAATTTCCAAGAAACCACAGGTTTCTCACACACCATCGCTGGCACTGCTGGCCTCCCTGTTCATTTTGATATACGTACCATTGAACTTGCAATGAAGTCCATTCCATGTTGTGACCATTCCTTATCATTTCTGATACACTGTGGTAGTTTTGAAAACAATGTTCTTTCATGTCTTATGTATTAATTTCTCTACCTTTGTTGTATCTCATTTCCCACCAGGTTTTAGTATTTACTATACAAATTAGGTCAAAAAAAGATAACTTATGATTATTCCTCTTCGTTGGTTTTTCCCATAAATTCCCTTAAAGTCAACCTAAAACAACCTCTATGCTATTCACATGCTTATACTATTTCATAATTTCAGTAATTACCGACTGTTTTCTGGACCTTTAAATTCTATTCTTCTTGAAGTACTATAATAACTAGGGCTCCTGTTCACTCTAAGAAACAAAGGGAAATGGCACCTGGCTCAGACCAGGTTCCTCTCTCTTTGACATCATTGGTGCTATTTACATACAGTTGGGCATTATATGAGGACGGGAATATGTTCTAAGGAATGCCCTGTCGGGTGGCTTGTTGCCACATGAACACCAAACCAGGAACTCACGTAGCCCGAGGAGTGCAGCGGACCACAGCTGGGCTATACAGCACCTTCTGCCGATGAAGGCCACTAGCCCACACTGGTGCAACTAGAATACAACGCTTAGCACTTGTGTATCTGTGAACGTGCAAACCAACACAGAACTACAGTCTTGGGACCGCCGGACCGTCATGTATGTGGTCTGCTATGGACCAGACATCAACATGTGACACCTGACTGTACCTAGGTGGCTCCGACTCCATGCAGCTGTTAAAGCAGCCTGAAGTATGATGCCTTTAATGTTGTAGTTTTCACTGATTTCTTGTCTTTTCTGAATCATTTTTCATGTGTCCTCTAACTTCTAAAGGTCACGATGACCTTGTCATTTAAGCCAATCTTACTATGATTATGAACTTAAAAAATGATGCACTGAAGTGTGCAGAATTTCCACACTTCACTCCTTCCTACGCTTCATTTCAGTCACACATATTTACTAAAGTGAAAGTAAAATTTATTATTATTACTTAAATTTTTTACTAATTCCCTATTGGCAGCCTATGTTAAAAATACATAACCTAAAGGTCATATCACAATTCCCTGAGCCCTTGGGTCAAATACAGACTTTGCTTTGGTGCCTAATTTTTTCCACATGTTCTTTTTTTAAGTGCCTGTCGATATTTACCAACAATATCTGCACATTAGCAATATTTAAAAGGACAAGTAGCCGGGCATGGTGGCTCACGCCTGTAATCCCAGGACTCTGGGAGACAGAGGCAGGTGGAAGCATGTGAACAGTGAGTACGTTGTTTTAGTTTGACTTTAAGGGAATACTTGTTTGCAGCTCAGGAGTTTCAGACCAGCCTGAGCAAAAGCGAGACCCTGTCTCTACTAAAAATAAGGAAAATTAGCCAGGCATGGTGGCACATGCCTATAGTCCCAGCTACTCTGAGAGGCTGATGAACAAGCATCACCTGAGGCCAGGAGTTTGAGGTTGCTGTGAGCTGAACACACCATACTCTAGCTTGTGGCAACAAAATGATACTTTGTCTCAAAACAACAACAACAAAAAAGTATAAGTAGTCTCTTCTTACCGCTAATGAAATATTGGATGTCTCCTTTCTTACATAAATCATTGTTACGTGTTTCCTGTTTTTGATTAATTGTTTGCTCCCTTTTCACTGCTGGAAGGAATGCTTGGTTTAGAGCAGTGATTTTCCATCCGTATTCAGAGGTGCCTCAAGTTCCCTCTGGGAAGAAAACAGGTGAAGGAGGAGACCAAACAGAAGGGATCCCAGGTCCAATTCACCCAGCACACCATCAGTTTTTGTTTTCAACTTTTTATTCTGAAATACTTTTAAACTTACAAAGAAGTTCTGAGTATAGTATAAAGAATTCCTACGTGTGTTTGACCAAGATTGTTAACATTTTGCCACAATTGCTCTGTCGTTCTTTTCTACCCTTCCCTCTCTCTTCTCTTCTTTCTCTTTCATACATGATTCTTTTCTCAGAGTTGTTTGCGAGTAAGTTGCAGGTGCCATGTCACCTCACCTCTAAATACTTCAGCGTGCGTTTCCCAAGAACAAAGACACCCACTTACATCATCAGAGTACCATGATCAAAACTGGGAAATACACTGACATAATACCACTATCAAATCAAATATAGAGAGCTTATTTAGATTTTACCAGTTGTCCCAAAAATGTGCTTTATAGCAATTTTTGTTTGTCTGGTCCAGAATCAGCCTTTCCTTGTCTTTGACAACACTGACCTTTGTAAACAGTATATGCAATTTCCAGTGTAAAAGTCCCTTTCTGATTTTTCTGCCTAATTAGATTTAGGTGGCTTTGACCATAACACTTTATAATTCACACTGTGTTCCTCTCAGTGAGTCCCATCAGGGAGCAGACTCGTTCAATTATTGGCAATGTTACTTTGATTCCATAAGTAGTGAAGGGGGTATTACCAGGTTACTCCACTGTAAAGTTCTTTGTAATTCAAAACTATTTTATCCTCTGTAATTAAAATGCAGTTTGTGGGGAGATACTTAAGAGTGTGATTATCTTGGGTCCTCATCACATTCTCATCCACTGGTCAGCACTCAGTGAAGATCTTCATCTGATGGTTATGACAGTTGCAACATAGTAACTTTCCAACAATATAATTCCATGTACATTTACTAGTTGGTATCCCATTCCCTTATTTGCTTAAGTGTGGACCCATCAATTTTTTCAATGGATTAAAATCTGTTATTCTCATTATTCTGAAACTAAAATAATCCCAGATCTGGCCAGTGGGAGCTCCTATAAACTGACTACCCAGGTTACTGACACATCAAGTCATATAATGTCACTTAGGTTTTATATTTTGGATTTATTTTCAAACGATGCTTTATAAAGTTTGAAACCCATTGTTCTACTATAATATTTTCCCCCAATATGCCTCATTTCACAAGTCAAGTTTGCCAAGTAGTACCTGGAAAATGGGAAGAGAAAGCAATAAATGACAGTAACTCTGTGTTTCTGTGGCCACGGCGGCCACCGCGCCGCCCCTAAACTACCAGGGACACTCCTGGATTAGGGGCTCGCAGACTCCAGCCCTGCCAGATCCTTCCTCTCACGCACCCATTCCCTTTAAGTCTTAGTCGAATACCCTCTTCTCAGAGGAGCTTCTCTATTATAGCAGAACAGTGATTTTCAAATTTCTTAAGCCATTGAAAACTCCTCATGATAATCTCTTCATTCCCCAAGTTTGATTCCAAAGCAAGATATAAAATGGCAATGGGTTTAACCCATGAATGTTTAAGTCAGAAACATGACATTCGCCCTATTAGAGTTCTACAGCAGTGCACTGACCTCCCCCTCCAGTATGTCTGGTGTGCACATCGTTCTTCTGAGTCACAGGACAGAGTAGATGCCACCAACCCTAACACTCCTGGCTTCTTTTTATTATTCCACTATTGCCAGGAGCACAGCCACTTTAGTATCACTTTGTTATAAAATTAATCTAATATTTAAAGCTGTTTGTCTCAAGAAATGAGGCATCAAATAAAGGTATCAATAAATAAGGATTAAGTAGAACTATATGTCTTTTCCTATGGAACACTCTCTAAAAAAACATATTTTTAAATAACAACAGTCACCATTTGCTTTTCCCAAGTAAGTCTTTTAAAAAACAAACAAACAAAACCCTCAACAAATAATCACAGATAATAATCAACATCAAAGGGACAGCAGCAGGATTTACAAGCAGCAGAGGCTTTCACCCAGACCTCCAGCACAGAAACTCATTTTTCCCTGAGTGCATACCCTCAACATAAAAGTTCAATGCCACCGCAGGCCATGGGGGGATTAGAGAGGCCCTCACTGGAACAGACAGCAAGCCCCACCACTTACTGGATTTGCCCAAAGCAAACTCAGTAGTTATGACCGTGTATCATTCATTAGTTTCTCAGAAGGGTCTTAAGGTTTTCAAACTACTTAAATAGTGTTTTTCTAAAACCACTAACAGACTTCAGACCTTAAAAAATATGTTATTTCCAATGGCTGTATTAAGGGCTCATAAAGTGATTGACTTGTCCCATAAACGTCTGTTTTTCATTAAATTATTTAACAGAAATCTTTTAGGTTTCTGCGATGCCCATGCACTGCAGAGCTAATCCGTCCATTGGCATGGAGAGTAAATGTTCATGGGCCACAGAAGGAGGAGGCAGCTCAGTACATAAAGTAGTGGAACCAACTTCATCAACATGGAGTTTACTCCCCCAGGTAAACCAAGTACATTAACTATCCTTTAAATCTCCTGCTGCCTAGGCCACTTGGTGAAACCAATTTACCAGTAACGCACTGTAGAGGCCCAAACCACTTTGCAAGGGGACTATTTAAGCACCACAAGATCTGGCTGATTTCAAAGGAAACCAAGGATCTCCTCAAAAAAAAATTTTTCAAATATAAATTTGTAGCCATTTGTTTTATTATTATATTGTTACAATATTTAATTGTTTAAGATAGAAAATACGCCACAATGTTTAGTCCTCTTACACAGAAGTCCGCGCATTGGGCATGATGAAGCCCAACTCCTTGTCCCTGAGGTCGGCACGGTCCAGTCCAGCACAGGCCACCTGAAATGCATCCAGTCCACACACACCAAACTTCAAAGACTGAGTATGGAAAAAATGTAGCATAGCTCACTATTCTATTTTGATTATATGTTGAAATAATACTTTTTTATACACTGGGTTTAATAAAATACATTATTAAGTTCACCTGCTTCTTTTTATTATATTTTCATGTGGCTACTAGAAATTTTTAAATTACATATGCCTCACATTTTGTAGCTTGCATTTTATTTCTATTCTGATCTAGACCTAGGCAGGCAAAGTCACAGTTTTAAAGTCAGTTCCATAGTGTGTCACAAATATCCTGCCTTACACCACTGTGTTGTTTTTGAGGTTGTTAGCACAGCAGTAAACCTCATGAGCAACAGAGGACTAAGCCTAGGTGAATTCAGTTTGTGATGCATAAAATAATAACTCTTACGCATATTAATGACATAATGGGTATTTAGGCAACACAGTAACCACTTGCTATAACTATCTCACAAATGATTACCATACTATTTTAACATAGCCCAAGTATATAAATTTTATTTATTATGTCATTTCTATGAACACTATACTAAATATTCTTTAAAGCAGTTTACTGCCTCCTAAATCTCTCTCCTTAGGTACCTGGGGCATTTCAAATCCAGTATGTCCAAAACTGAAACCTTCGTCTTGCTTTTGGAAGGCGATTGTCCATGGGCTGCTTGTGTCTCAGGAGACAGACAGTATGCTCCTCTGGGTTACAGAGTGCGTTTGTCTCCTGACCATGATGAGTAAGATAGCTTCACCTCCAGGACAAAGGCTGGGCAAGTGTGCTAACAGCCTGTTCTAAGGTTGGGAGGACAATGGCTGTGCACACAGCGTCTGTCAGGACCTCCGTCTCTCTGTGTGTCATGGGATTTGGAGAGTCCACACAAACATGAAGTTCATGCTGCTTATTTTGCTCTGAGTAACAAACTGTCCAAATTTCTCTGGGCTCATTGTTTCCTTACCTGCAGAAGTGTGGTGAGCCAGTCTAGCAGCTGTCTGATGCTCAGAACTGCTTGTTCATGTTCACCATGTTTGTACAAGCACCACCACACACCCTGGGCCCGAGTCAGAGACCTGGGCATCAGTCCTTGCTCTCGCGTCTTACTCGCCAGGACCACCACACCCAGGCGGCCACCACCTCTCAACTTCTCTCAGATCACCTGCTTACCTCCATTCCCACCTCCTCTCCACTAGATCCGAACTTGCATCACTGCCACCAGTGTCATCCTGCTTCAGGAAGGATCTGACTGGTTGGTCATTTCTTTGACCTCAGGATAAAGCCTAAACTTCTTAGGATGACAAAGTATTTCAAGGTCTCTCTCTCTCTCTCTCACACACACACACACACACACACACACACACGCACTTACACTATGAAGATTAAGTTTATGTATTGACTTGACTGGGGTGCCCAGATATGTGATTAAACATTGTTCGTGGGTGTGTCTGTGAGCATGTTTCTGGGTGAGGTTAACATTTAATCAGCAGACAGAGTAAAGCGACTTGGTCAGGACACGTATAAAATGTTTCTTGAAATCCACTTGTGATTATTTCTCCTGAGGTGGGGGGAAAAGAAAAGAAGAAACAAGAGATTAGCTCCACTTCTATCATAAAAGTCTTAGGAGCAAAGGATAAGTTATAGGTGCCACATGGCCTTCTCAGACACCTGGTCCTTCATGGACCAGCCATAGTTTCTTTCTTCCTTGCACATATGAAGCGTAAATTACCTTGACTGTAGCTATTTATAATGTAAAAGCATATCAAAACATCATATCATACAATTTAAATATATACAATTTTTATTTGTCAATTATACCTCAATAAAGCAAGGAAAAGCTATTTGAGCCCAAACAAACTCAATGCCTTCCTCTGTTGGAAATGGTAACCAATCTGGGAAGCTGAGGCAGGTGGATTTCCCTTAGCTCACAGGTTCGAGACCAGCCTGAGCAAGAGTGAGACCCCTGTCTCTAAAAATAGCCAAGCATTGTGGCAGGCACCTGTAGTCCCAGTTACTTGGGAGGGGGAGGCAAGGAATTGCTTGAGCCCAAGAGTTTGAGGTTGCTGTGAGCTGTGATGTCACAGCACTCTACCAAGGATGACAAAGTGAGACTCTGTCTCAAAAAAAAAAGAAAGAAATAGTTACTAAAAGGGGACCTAGAACATAGCCCAGAAGGGCCATTATTACTTTATTCACTGCCAGCCACATTGATCCTGATGGTGAAAATGTTCAGGCCTTCCTGACTATATTTTTGAACGGGTGATTAGTGTCAAATCTTTTCCTTTTGTTTCATGGCACCCAGTAAAGAGGCTTATTTTCTTTTAACATCTCTGATGTCAAACATGTTTAACTCATTTGAATCATGTAGATGGGCTGAGGACAATTTAGGAGAGCTTCCACCCTCATCTCTCAGCTGTGATGTCTCCTGTGCCTTGGACAGGCCTTCCTGGCACTTTGTCTGGTTAAGCTCCTTGTCTTCATTATTCAGCCTAGATGTTATCTCCTCCAGGAAGCCTCCTATGACTCACAAAGTAGAATTATATATCTTTCCCATGTGTGCCTTTGGTATGTAATACTTACTCATGTTTTAGCATTTAATATGCAGTAAAGTTATGTGTTTGCTTACCTTCCCAACCAAATGGCAACACCCTTGAAAACATGTATCCAACTCATTATTGAAGTCTCAATGGTAACATGCCAAGCACATAGTAGATAACCACTAAATATTCATTATAAAAATAATCAGATCAGTCCTTGGAAAATGAGAAAGGCAATTATAACCTATTTTAAAAAGGAGGAGGAAAGCTTTAAGTAATGGAGATTTTCTTAACTCTATCACATTCTCTCACACACACATTGTGAGGACTGATTTTATGTATAAAATTGACTGGGCCATGTTGTGCCCAGATACTTGATGAAACATTACTTGTGTGTGTGTCTGTGAGCATGTTCCTGGATGAGATTAACGTTTCAATCAGTAGACTGAGTAAAACAGATTGGTCTCCCCAATGTGGACAAGTCCCACGTAACCCACTGAAGGTCTTAGTAGAATAAAAGACTGAGTAAGAAAGAATTATGTCTCTCTGCCTGTCTTCAAGCTAGAACATTGGCCTTCTCATGCCTTTGGACCCCACTCAGATGGAATTTACACCATTGGCTCTCCTGGTGCTCAGGCCTTCAGGCTCAGACTAGAACTATACCAACAGCTCCCCTGTGTTCAGATTTCTCAGATTCCACAATCGTGTGAACCATTCTTTATAATAAATCTCTCACTCAGTCTTTCTCAGAGTGTGCATGCATGTGTGTGCATGTGCGTGTGCATGTGTGTGTATATGTGTGTCCATCCTATTGGTTCTGTTCCTCTGATCAATACAATACTGACATTCCATATCACTGAAATTTTCCCTGATTTCAACAGCCCTCCAACTCCCAGGGAGGACTCTTCAGGGCTAATAGAAACTTTCATGGGGAAAGAGAAAATGCATGTTTTTCCCCAAGACTTGTCCATGTAAGGCAGAGGTGAATGCAATCTCTACACAGATCAAGTTTGTTTCCAGGCCAGGAGCACTACCATGGGAAAGATAGGATGACAACTGAACTGGACAACTTCTTCATTTGCTTTTTAGAATCAAAGGTCTTCATCTTTCCCCACTCTACTCTCCATAGACTTGTGATGTTTCTGGCCTCTGGTTCTCAACGTTATGGAGAGAACCTTAGAATTTTGGTAAACTTCCTTCTAAGACTTTACCCAAAGGAACCAACATAGCCCCTCAAAAAAGCCAAAGAAGAGAGATCTTTAAGGCAACTGGTGCACAATGGCAAGCTTCAAAAATGCCTGTGATACAAGCAGTGCTAACAGCTGAGAGAAGCTCTAGTGACCTGAAAGTCACTTGTTGATCACCCCCAATTTGAATTGTGAGTTTTCTTTGGCCACTATCTGATCTTAACCATCAGCTATGCAATGATTTCAGTAAGATCATCACTGTGGCTCAACTTTATATTTTAAAACTTGGTTTTTTAGGGTATAGAAAGCAAAGTTCTTAAACTCATAGAGGATTTTTCTTCAGAATAAGAACGTCATCGCCTCTGAAGTTAAATCTGCATTCTAGTAATGTCTCTGCAACTTACTGTGTGACTATGGGATGATAATTTAAAGCCTCAAGATAATTTCCGAAGGAAAAAAAGGCCTCATGAGCCTCAAATTCCTCTTTGTTGTAAGAATTAAATAACAAAGCAATGTGACTATAACATTACATGGTATGTTATAGATGCTCAACAAAAAGTAACTGCAATTATTGTAAGATTCTTTATAACAGGTGTTAGCGAATTATAATCTGGCCACCAACTGTTTATGTACATAAAGTTTTACTAACGCAGCACACTTGCTATGCTGCAGAGAAAGGGCTTAATAGCAGAGAGAGTAACAGCAGAGTTACAGACTAACAGAGACCATGTTACCTGCAAAACCTGAAATGTTGACTATCTGGTCCTTTGTGGGAAAAAGTCTTCTGGCCCCTACTTTTCATACAAATTTCACTACAACTTCTAAAATAATATGATTTCATTTTGAACCATTAATAAATGCAATAAGCATTCCAGCCTTTCTTTTGGTGGGGTCCAAAATCACCTGACAAGATAGAACAAAATTGTCTAAATAGTGTGAAAAATTGAGAAGCATTTTAATAGTCTTTAAGATACTCAAAATTTTATCCTGACATGTACACAAAAACAGACAATGGCTGGTCTCATGGTTCTTTCCCCTTATCTAGCTCAAGTGTAGCTGTGTATAGCTGGAAAAAATCTGATATGGACAGCAATGCAAAACAATATCCAAAATCCAACTCTCTGTAACTACTTCTCAGCTTTAAGTATAGAATTTACATAGCTTTACTGTGGACTTAAAGAAAAAAGACAAGAAGGCAGGAAGTCAGATGTATTAGTCAGAATTCTCCAGATAAACAGAACCAATAGGGTATATATGTGTGTGCTGTATGTATATGTATATGTAAATACACACACAGAGGGTGACAAAAAAGGTATACACATTTTAAGAAAGAAAGCAAAGATGCACTAAATTTATAATACTAAAGTCATGTTTGACTTCTGTAATTATAAGAGACGCTCAAAATAACTGGTCTTCACCTTTTGTTATTTATTTATATTGAATGTTTTATAATTTTAACACAGTTTCTCCTTTCTTAAAATGTGCATACATTTTTAGTACCCTCTGTATATACAACTTATTATAAAGGATTGGCTCACATGCCATGGAGGCTGACCAGTTCCCAGATCTGAAGTCAGCCAGCTGGACACCCTGGAGAGTCAGTGATAACAGTTCCAGTTCAAGTGCAAAGACCTACGAAACAGGAGAGCCAATGGCGTAAGCTCCAGTCCCAAAGCCAGCAGGCCTGAGACTCAAGAAAAACTGATGTTTCAGTTTGAGTCCCAACACAGGGAAAGATAAAATGTTCCAACTCAAATAGTCAGGCAAAGGAGTTCTCTCTTACTCTGCCTTTTTGTTCTATTCAGGTCTTCAGTTGATTGGCTGACATTCACCCACAGTAAGGAGGGCAATTTGCTTAACCAGTCTACCAATTCAAATGGTAATCAAATCCAGAAGTTCAATCACAGAGATACCCAGAATTAAGTCTGACCAAATGTCTGGGAACCCTGTGGCACAATCAAGTTGACACATACAATTAAAAACCGCAGCAGATGAACAGATGCAAATCAAACATTCTATCAAGTGGAAAATTTGGGATTCTCACATGAACAAGTTAATATTCCATAAGGATTTCGTACTGCTACCACATAGATGAATATTTTAATTGTTTTATTATATAAGATATCTAAGAGAGAAATTCTATGCACTGGAAATCTAGAATTCAATATTAGAATTAGTCCTCCAGAAGTTACAAATATGTAAATAAGTATATATATGAGAGATTTATCCAGAGCTTCTTGGAAAGAATGGGTCACAAGCTGGATCACATCCTCTTCTTGAAGCCATCACCAAGGAAACAGCATCAAAAACTTCTACCAGTACAAGTAGAATGTATATGTGCCAATGTATTCTGCTTTCTAAACTAACACTCCAAACTTTTCTTAGAACTGCAAAGTCTCCCTACGTAGGGAGAATGGGAAATCGTAGCTGCATGTACCTTTATTTACAAAATACTCATTGAAAATTTTTACAAAATATTCTCTACCTATTGGCCACCTCTTCGTAAACTAGATACAGTGTAGATCATCTTACTTTATGCCTTCTCTACTCAAAATACTCAGCAGGAAAACATGTTTTAATCTTGTAAAATATGAGGCCATTTTCTAACTATATGCTATATGTTATCAATAGGTGTTATTCACCTTCTATTATTTTTTACTAAGCCTAATATTTCTAAACCCAGTATTTCTTCACCTTTGAACAGTTTAGAGATAACCATGAGATACTATGATTATAGAAATTCATCAACTATAAACAATATACTATAAATCTTGCTAAAACCATTCTCTTGTCAACCTCACACTTTATTACAGGCAACAGCAAGTGTTTTACAGAGTTACAATGCTTTCTGCTGTACTGCTTTGAGTTCAGCAGAATAAGCATCAGTCAGACCTGCTGACATCACTGACTACTGTTTTGTAAAAGTAAGGAAATACCTGTTAGAGCTGGGTGCGAAGACCAAATATCAAACACCTAAGGAAAAAATAACTTTAAAAAAAAAACGTTGCCATTTCTGTTTGTTACTAAAAATGAATTAAAGACAAAATATCATGTGTATACTTCTTGGAAATCAGTGTTTCAACTTGGAATTTCAGTATAGCTCTCACAGACTGTGAGGAAAGGGCTGTGTGCAGACGTCGTCACTGCAGAGAACTTGCTCTGCAGCATGTGGCTTGTCAAGCACCTCCTAAACATACGAACACGCGTTTTCCAACTCTTTTCTGGCATTTTAAGTTAGGAATGGATGACTTCTTCAGGAGTATCATAACATCTTTTTAATATCTGAATTTAGCGGAACTCACAACACATTTGATCAAAGCTCATTTTATTTCTCAAATTTTTTACATGGGCATATTTCAAAAGCAACTTATTTCATTTGTTTATAATTCATTTTCACATTTCTTATCCAAGTTTATTTTATAGAGTTTTTGTCCAATGTGCCTAGGGGGACAAAATACATGAGTATTTTATGAATAAAGGTATATGCAGGCATGATTTCCCATTCTCCCTATGTATGGTGACTTTGAAGTTGTAAGAAATGTTTGTAGTTTTACGACACTTTGAAATGCTCTTATTGTGAAGAAAGAAACTCTAGAAACTTGCACCTTAAAATTACTAATTTGGTTCAAATGGAGTCTATATTAGGTAAAATACTTCCACATTCTCAATTATCTGGTCTTCAACATTTCTATAAGTCTATAGTGCCAGATGTAGTTACAATGTAACTAAGATATGTCACCATCATCCAGGCTGTATCTCCGACACTGTTCTGTGGAACACCAGCATTTCTAGGGAGTTAAGAGGTGCTCATTAACAGAAAGTCACCAAGAGCAAGTAGCTCAGTACGTACAAAAAAAGCTGGGTTAAAATCAAAACGGTTCCTTCACTGTGAGATCTCTCAGAACGTTTATGCACATAACGAATACTCAAGAGAGACCTATAGGATGCAGGACCTGTCAAACTTATTCAACAAGAAACTCTTTTAACAAATCTCAAGTTTCAGGGCATTAATATTCTATAAGAAACAATTTAAAAATCTGATTGTTAAAGAAGCTGTTGTGTTTATTATTACCCACCTATTGATGTCAATGAAATAATCTAGCAAACATTTTCAGGAAGATAATAGTCAGGGTATTTTTAGAATACTCCCAGTTAAGGAAAAATTACTAATAACTCCATTTTAATAAGATAGGAACAAGTGGGAAATGCAAGTTTTAATTAGTATATCAAAGGCCTAACAACCATACTGAAAGGATTAAGTCTAATTCAAAAGGGATTTTAGAAAAACGTTTTTTAAAAAAACTGACAGCTACTGTAACGTCATAACATAATTACAATATACAGTGACATAACAACAAGCCACAATATAATCAAACTACTGGAAACAAGAGACAAAAACATCTTTTAAGCAGCAAAGGGGAAAAGAAGGTACATTATGTGCAGGAGAATAAAAGCAGAGAATGACCTAAGACTTCTCATTAGAGCTCAGCAAGTCAGAACACAATGGAGCGAATCCCTGAAGTTCTGGAAGAAAAAACAAACCAAAAAACTCATACCCAGAAAAAAAATCTTTAAAAAAATGAAAGCAAGGCCAGGAGCTCATGCCTGAAATCCTAGCACCCTGGGGGGCTGAGGCAGGAGAACTGCTTGAGGCCAGGAATTTGAGACCATCCTAAGCAAGAGGAAGAACCCCATCTCTACAAAACAAACAAACAAACAAAAAAAGAAAAATCACCCAGGCATAATGGTGTGTGCCTGTAGTCCAAGCTACTCAGGAAGCTGAGGCAGGAGAATTGCTTAAGCCAAGGAGTTTCAGGTTGCTGTGAGATATGATGATGCCCTGTATTCTAGCCTGGGTGACAGAATGACTCTGTCTCAAAAACTGCCAGAAACTGTTGCCATCAGACTAGCACTAGAAAAAATGTTTTGGTAAGTTTTTCTCTTTTTTTATTGTTTGGGATTCATTGAGAGTACAAAGAATTAGATTATACTGATTGCATTTGTTTGATACAGTCCCTCTTATAATTGTGTTCCACCCCCCACGACATGTGCCACACACGCAGTGACCCCCCCATCCCCTCTCCCCACTCCCTTTCCTCTATCCCCACCCTGTACTAGACCATCTACTGCCTTCATTAGAAATGAGCACATTGGATTCTTGCTTCTCCATTCTTGTGATGCTTTACTAAGAAGAATGTGTTCTGTCTCAATCCAGGTTAATATAAAAGATGTAAAGTCGAGGGAGGAGCCAAGATGGCGGTCTGTAGCCAGCTTTCTGCAGACACTCCTGTCCAGAAGGAGAGTTAAAGGACAGAAATTTAGCAAGAAAGCCAACGGTTTGGAGCTGAGTCAAGACACAAGGTCGAGGAACGCACATCA